>JAHPZR010045252.1:0-10158 GCA_019787425.1 Platygyra sinensis | reverse complement strand
ATATGAGGCAGAAACCGACACAACGTAGAATTTTTGAAGCGTGTACTATATTTCGGCTGGCCAGAACAGCCTTCTTCAGGTACAATGGGAGTTTTACATTGGCACGTGTTTTTTATGTAGCATATTACCGTGGAAATACGTAAAAATAGGTTGACAGTGTGAATTAAAGATAAACATACTATGGTGAAATAAAATATTAAAATTTACATAATAAAAGAAAAACATGCAGTTAAAATGTTTCTTCACGGATGTTAAGACCGTCAGGATCTAGTGTGTCTGCCTTTTTGAATTAAAAAAGCCTCCCTGGGCCTTTGCGAATAGAGTCTCGGTTAGAGAAGAATTTTTTCGATGGGTATTAATTGCATGTCGTTAGCAGTGTGGTTAGGAGAGGACAGGAAATGTTCTGCAGAGCAAGTATGATAAGCAGGTAGGTTTAGATTTGGTGTTAAGGGTTATCTATTGTTACGGCGGTGTTTCATTAAATCGGTCCTTTTAAACGTCGTTTCGTCTCTCCTATGTATTGTAAATTACAGCGGTTACTTGAATCATGTAGATGAGGTTTTTTAGTGTCACAGGTCAGGTTAGATGTTTATGGAGCGCGTTTCGCCGGTGGAAAAGAAGGTATATGTAGTGAGTCCGTGAGAAATGTAGGGACAAGTAGCCCCGGGGGGGGGTACTCCCAGAAAAATTGGGTGGGGGTGTGCGGCCCGCTTCCCAAAACCCTTACCCTATTTATGACCAAACTCTGCGATATTCCCTACCCTATTTATGACCTGATCAAAAATTCGAAACCCTATTTATGACCTGAACCTTACATCAAAATCCTGTTTCAGACGTGCGTTATAATTGGATCCCTAGCTCAGACCAAAGTTAAATTACCGTTAACATAATTAGTGAAGGGCTTTTGTTAATTTTATTTTGGTTTCTTAAACACATACCCATATTGAGGCTAGAGTACAAAAACCATACCCTATTTATGACCAAAATCAGCCAAAATTGCTACCCTATTTATGACTAAAACGGCTGAAAAACCATACCCTTTGGGGCCGCACATACCTATATAGCCCATATAAGGGAGTACCCCCCCCGGGCAAGTAGCGCAGTTTTTGCCACAACGGAAGGAACCAGAAGGAAGTTGTGGGTTGGCAGAATTAGAGGAGATTTTAGCTGTGACAAGTAAGTCACGGAGGTTGGGGGAGCGTCTGAAGGCTACTACAGGTGGATGCTGAAAAACTTTTTTGCAGCGGTTGGAAGAGAGCAACAAATTGTAATGTTTTTTTATGATGTTAGACAAAGAAAGCAGTTAAAGGACAAGACTTCCAGGGACAAGCGCAGTTTTCCAACGAACGGAACGCGACTTAATTTAAAGAGAAGAGATTTCTCATTTCTGTTCGTTCGTTCATTCATTCATTCATTCATTCATTCATTCATTCATTCAGTCAGTCAGTCATTCAGTCATTCAGTCAGTCATTCAGTCAGTCAGTCAGTCAGTCAGTCAGTCAGTCAGTCAGTCAGTCAGTCAGTCATTCATTCACAGTTTTCAGCAGCCGAGTAGGAATATGATTTAGTATTAAAACAACAGGCTTTGGAGGACTCACAAACAATTCTGCAAACCTTCTCGAAAGCCAGATGGCACGCCGGAGAATTTATCCCAGTTTTTGTAGCAATAAATTCGCCGGTACCGATTCATACATCTGGGTGGAGAGAGCCGGGCAATGCGAGAACAAAATGTCTTGCCCAAGAACACAACACAATGAAGTTGCTATATAACATGTTGTCTGTTTTTCTTGAGGCTGTTATCACTTCCCACTTCCTATTGATTTTGCACAACCAGTGTGATTTTTAGCGAGAAATAGACTATTCGCCCGACAACAAATTGCAAAGAAACTTTTCTCCGGTAATTTCTTCAAAACGCCCAATTTTGGAGGGCAAAGGCTGTCTAAAACTTTGTACGTTCATTCATTGGGTGAACGATTAGAGTTTTTTTATCATATCTTTTGCGTTTCCGATTGGCTCAGCTTTGATTCAGTTCAATAATCTGTTCCCGGCACAAATATCCCTACTTGTTTCCTGCTCTGCTCAAAAGCTGTGGCTATATGACTGGCAGCCAGTCAAGGTTTTAAATAGACTAAATGACCGGCAGTGAGACCTTTTCGTGAAGTAAAGCAACGTAGAAGGAACATTGTGATAGGTGTCCCCAAGAGGAATCCATGGTGACCAAATCAAGTTAAATGAACCGGTACTTAAACCAGGAACATCAGAATAGCAGCATATCGCTAACCACAAACTGGTAATGTCTTCCAGTTGAAAAACTAGCTGTTATCTATCGAAGATTAGTATAAATCTACTAGCGTTCTATCACGAATGCCGTTCTCTGATTGGCTACGCTACTCATTATCTATTTAACAATTAGACTACGAGCCCGAGTTTTCTACGAGCAGATAGTCAACGAGGCGCAGCCGAGTTGACTATCGCTCGTAGAAAACGAGGGCGAGTAGTCTAATTGTTTTAGTATAAATTTACCGAAGTCTCATTGCATAAAAAGAAAAAAAGTCAAGTATCGCGTAGAAAAGAACTGTTTTATTATGTTACATCAGGTTCAAACGTGACGCGCGATGTGCACTGATGCGTAACTGTTGACTATCAGCTGTTATAGTTCACCACTAAATTTTCTCCGATTCTTATTGGCTTAAATTGACCACATGGCTGATAGTGGCCCTCCGCGGATGAACACTATCGCGCCATGTGGTCAATTTAAGCCAATAAGAATCGGAGAAAATTTAGTGGTGAACTATAACAGCTGATAGTCAACAGTTACGCATCAGTGCACATCGCGCGTCACGTTTGAACCTGATGTAACATAATAAAACAGTTCTTTTCTACGCGATACTTGACTTTTTTTCTTTTTATGCAATGAGACTTCGGTAAATTTATACTAAAACAATTAGACTACTCGCCCTCGTTTTCTACGAGCGATAGTCAACTCGGCTGCGCCTCGTTGACTATCTGCTCGTAGAAAACTCGGGCTCGTAGTCTAATTGTTAAATAGATAATGAGTAGCGTAGCCAATCAGAGAACGGCATTCGTGATAGAACGCTAGTAGATTTATACTAATCTTCGATAGATAACAGCTAGTTTTTCAACTGGAAGACATTACCAGTTTGTGGTTAGCGATATGCTGCTATTCTGATGTTCCTGGTTTAAGTACCGGTTCATTTAACTTGATTTGGTCACCATGGATTCCTCTTGGGGACACCTATCACAATGTTCCTTCTACGTTGCTTTACTTCACGAAAAGGTCTCACTGCCGGTCATTTAGTCTATTTAAAACCTTGACTGGCTGCCAGTCATATAGCCACAGCTTTTGAGCAGAGCAGGAAACAAGTAGGGATATTTGTGCCGGGAACAGATTATTGAACTGAATCAAAGCTGAGCCAATCGGAAACGCAAAAGATATGATAAAAAAACTCTAATCGTTCACCCAATGAATGAACGTACAAAGTTTTAGACAGCCTTTGCCCTCCAAAATTGGGCGTTTTGAAGAAATTACCGGAGAAAAGTTTCTTTGCAATTTGTTGTCGGGCGAATAGTCTATTTCTCGCTAAAAATCACACTGGTTGTGCAAAATCAATAGGAAGTGGGAAGTGATAACAGCCTCAAGAAAAACAGACAACATGTTATATAGCAACTTCATTGTGTTGTGTTCTTGGGCAAGACATTTTGTTCTCGCATTGCCCGGCTCTCTCCACCCAGATGTATGAATCGGTACCGGCGAATTTATTGCTACAAAAACTGGGATAAATTCTCCGGCGTGCCATCTGGCTTTCGAGAAGGTTTGCAGAATTGTTTGTGAGTCCTCCAAAGCCTGTTGTTTTAATACTAAATCATATTCCTACTCGGCTGCTGAAAACTGTGAATGAATGACTGACTGACTGACTGACTGACTGACTGACTGACTGACTGACTGACTGACTGAATGACTGACTGAATGACTGAATGACTGACTGACTGAATGAATGAATGAATGAATGAATGAATGAATGAATGAACGAACGAACAGAAATGAGAAATCTCTTCTCTTTAAATTAAGTCGCGTTCCGTTCGTTGGAAAACTGCGCTTGTCCCTGGAAGTCTTGTCCTTTAACTGCTTTCTTTGTCTAACATCATAAAAAAACATTACAATTTGTTGCTCTCTTCCAACCGCTGCAAAAAAGTTTTTCAGCATCCACCTGTAGTAGCCTTCAGACGCTCCCCCAACCTCCGTGACTTACTTGTCACAGCTAAAATCTCCTCTAATTCTGCCAACCCACAACTTCCTTCTGGTTCCTTCCGTTGTGGCAAAAACTGCGCTACTTGCCCGGGGGGGGTACTCCCTTATATGGGCTATATAGGTATGTGCGGCCCCAAAGGGTATGGTTTTTCAGCCGTTTTAGTCATAAATAGGGTAGCAATTTTGGCTGATTTTGGTCATAAATAGGGTATGGTTTTTGTACTCTAGCCTCAATATGGGTATGTGTTTAAGAAACCAAAATAAAATTAACAAAAGCCCTTCACTAATTATGTTAACGGTAATTTAACTTTGGTCTGAGCTAGGGATCCAATTATAACGCACGTCTGAAACAGGATTTTGATGTAAGGTTCAGGTCATAAATAGGGTTTCGAATTTTTGATCAGGTCATAAATAGGGTAGGGAATATCGCAGAGTTTGGTCATAAATAGGGTAAGGGTTTTGGGAAGCGGGCCGCACACCCCCACCCAATTTTTCTGGGAGTACCCCCCCCCGGGGCTACTTGTCCCTACATTTCTCACGGACTCACTACATATACCTTCTTTTCCACCGGCGAAACGCGCTCCATAACATCTAACCTGACCTGTGACACTAAAAACCTCATCTACATGATTCAAAGTAACCGCTGTAATTTACAATACATAGGAGAGACGAAACGACGTTTAAAAGACCGATTTAATGAACACCGCCGTACAATAGATAACCCTAACACCAAATCTAAACCTACTACTGCTGCCATAGTTATATTAACTATGACTGCTGCAGAACATTTCCTGTCCTCTCCTAACCACACTGCTAACGACATGCAATTAATACCCATCGAAAAAATCTTCTCTAACCGAGACTCTATTCGCAAGGCCAGGGAGGCTTTTTTAATTCAAAAAGGCAGAACACTAGATCCTGACGGTCTTAACATCCGTGAAGAAACATTTTAACTGCATGTTTTCTTTTATTATGTAAATTTAATATTTTATTTCACCATATGTTTATCTTTAATTCACACTGTCAACTATTTTTACGTATTTCCGGTAATATGCTACATAAAAACACGTGCCAATGTAAAACTCCCATTGTACCTGAAGAAGGCTGGTTTGGCCAGCCGAAATATAGTACACCGTTCTTCAAAAATAATTCTACGTTGTGTCGGTTTCTGCCTTCATATTTTCCAAGAGCCTCCAACAAGTTATCAATTTCTCGTTTACCTCAAAGAGTGCTTGCAGAAAAGCTAAGCAACAAAGGAAGCGCACAAACCCTCCCCCAGCCCCTAGCATTTGTTTTGCATCCAGCTTTGCCCAATCTCCGCACGTCACAGAAGATGTGTGGGAGGGGGAGGGGAGCGAGAGTATCTAATGGCCGTCATGTTGCGTGGTCGTCGTCGTTCATACACGAGCAATGCCGCTAGCCATGATAATCACAAGAAAATTAATTTATGGCTTTCTTTTTCTTTCCTGTGTGAGTATGGTGCTTCCGTTCCCTGTGACACGTCCGCGTGTTACTGCATGAACTGCTGTAATCTCACAAGACACAGTCACAACGCATTTTCATTGGTAGAAACAACAACACATATGATTAGTCGAAAGGTGTTGGACATGTCTGCCACGCAGGGCAAAACTGCAACGCTACAAACTGCAACCGCTACAAACTGCTGAAGTAAAATGGATTGACCGAGTTGTAGATTGGGCACTAGCTTCAGGACGGCCAAAGCCTGGACACCACTAAGCCTCTTTCTTTTCTTCTCTGGTGTTTTATTTTTCACGCCGGGAAAATGCCAAGCAGGCGAAAAACGGGCAAAAATGCCCCGATACTTAGCCATGAATTTATGATTACAAATCATGGAGATATAGTTTCTTGTGTGTGTATGATCTTTATGGTCGGTCTGATGTTCCAGGTAAAAATATCGTGGTTTTCTCGTCAACCATTTTGTAGGTAGTCGTAAGCTTATAATATTGCATTGTTCATTACTTCTTGTGATTAAAAATCCTAATTTTTGTTCCTTTATTGCTGATTTCCAGGCAACTTCTAAAGTAGCGTCTGTTTTTATCGCACCTCAACATAATCTTACGAGAACTGTAAACGGTAGGTAGTAGGAAAGACGTTCTGATTCGTTTTATTTCAATCGGTACTAAGCTTGAATGCTACCAACCAAGGCGGTTGATACACGTGAAACACGATGTATTTCTCTCGGAGATGAATCAAGCCAGCTAGTGTAACAATCCTTTAACTGTAAATAATTTCGGCCAAGTAAAGCTCGATTTCTTCGAAGTCTTTCTAATTGAGTTGCCGTACTGTTTTAGGTTCAATCCTCTTTTAAATTTGTCGTGGGAACATTTGATTGGTCATTTTGTTGTAGACAAAAGAACGATATAATTCGGTTATGCTTTTCATGACCGATTATTAAAAGAAATTGTAAATTTTTACAGCTGCATTTACTTGGAAACCTTTTAAATTAAGTCGAAATTCTTTAGTTGTATTTTCTCATTTTGCTGTTTTGGTTTTACTTGAAACGTTGTAGGTTAACTCTGTTGATCATGAGGCTTAAATTTATAAATTAAAAGGATATTGGAGGGACTACTTACACCTGTTCCAATAATAAAATGAAATCTTATTTGTTGGTTCATATGCCCCTTACAATTTCGTAAGGTTCTTATTTTATTCCTTTCACTGTTATAGCCTTGATTACTAAAATTTTGGTTTAATTGATGATGACTTTATGATCTTTGATGAAAGATTTCTTCCTGTAGATTTCTTTAAAAGAAATCGTTGAACAATTTACTAGGCTGGTTAAGAGTATCACATCAAAGCCAGCAGTTTGAGAAGAGTAATCCTACTTTCTCATCTCTAAAAGATCAAGCTTGGAATGTTATTCAGTACTTTAATTTGATCCTAAAACAATAGAATTCATTAAACTTTAAATCGACTCTCTCTGACCACTGCTATTTAGCATAGGTTTCAAAATTGCTCCATCAACTGATCATTTTGAAATAATGAACATGTTTTTTTTTAAATCCAGGATCAGAAGATTCTCTAACAACCTACACAAATGGACCCAAGGATTTTTGCACCATTTTCTTTTATTCTATGGCATGGATTGTGGTGCATGCCATCATTCAGGAGTACATCTGGGATGTAAGTTAATGTGTCAATTGTCTTTGGTCATAATAGTGTTGTGGCTAATAAATGTAGTAACAGTCCAGAGTACACATGTATACAGTTGAATTCCTATTAAGCAGCTACCCCTATAAGGTAGTCAGTCCCAAACGAGGGCTTTTCTATTGTTTTTACCTCGTTAAATTGAGGAGTATCCATTTCCCCAAGGGTGGCCATTTAATAGGTCATTTCCAAGTTGTCTTTGCCTTTGTGTCAAAACAAGTCTCTGTGCAAAACCATTTATATGGAAATATTTTCTGCCAACTTGTTCAATTTCATGCAAATCAACCCATTTTGATCAGTGGAGGCACCAAAATTTGGCCACACCCCTTGAACACGCGACAGAGTGAAGCTGTTACTGTCTCCCTAATTTTTCCCCTGCTGTGCCCTCTACCATCCCTACCCACGGGCAATTTGTACTCTCCCCAGTTTCGCTCGCATCAAGAGACCAAGATGGCGGCCCATTGAACTAAACGATCAGCATCTACTATCACACAGAAAAATAGGGACTGTGAACAGTCTATCAACTGAGGTATGAGAACTCATGGAGAGCAAGATCATTTAACTTAGTTTATATGTGAATTCAGTTAAATGACCTTGTGAATGACCTTGCTCTGCATGAGTTCTCGTAGATCAGTGGATAGAGCGCCCTGCCGGTGTTTGGGAGGTCATGGGTTTGATTTCTGTCCAGAACTCTTTGAAAAGAGTGAGTTGCCAGGAGAACATATTTTTTTAGCTGTAGGTATGTTTCCTGTAGAACTATCAGCCTACCAAATTTCAATGGTCTACACTGCAAATTGGCCAAGATAACTCAATTTATATACTTGGTATAAAATTAGGTTGAGTTTTCATGTTTAGACCCAATTTCAGTGTTACGTGCATAGGCGACATCTTCGTTCATCTTTTGACATGCTATCTTTCGACATGCTATGTAACGGCTGTTTAACTGTGAAACAGGCAATTTTTCATATTATTAGCAGAAGAAATTACAAATAAGTGATAACTACTGACCTGACATGGCTGAAGAAGTTTGTGAACATTGCATGTTTCCAGATTTACAGGATAATTAAACGATTTGTGTGTAGTCGATCAGCCACTCAATGGTGACTTCCAGTAGAATTAGGCCATTAACGCGTAAGTATTCAAACAACGTAAACATTCAAAACAGTTGATTTATCTCTCACAGAACGACTCCCCGATTCTCCTAACCTTAGTTTGATGACAAATAAATCCATATTTTATCACTAAAAGTCAAGTTCGACCGTAAAAGAGTCCATTGAGGTAACATTTTAATTTTGGCCAGGTTACATAGCATGCTGAAAGGTGGCATGTCGAAAGATGAACCAAGATGTCGCCTATGCACGTAACACTGAAAGCGGGTGTAACGTCACAAGTAATCTCAGTTGCATATTTAACACATTTTTCCAACTTAAATATCTTGGGAACTAATGCAGATATTTGCAAATGGTAAACACCGTTTTTGTTCTTCCATGGAGTTCTATGCGATACGTCTAAAAATTCAAGGGGTAAAATTTGATCATATTGTTGCTTTAAAATTCACCATCTTTATTCATTTATCACCTAAGGTATCTGTTGTTATTGTTTTTTTTTGCAGAAAGTCGCCCGTAAGCTGCGTTTGTCAAAGACCAAAAATACAAAGTTCAATGATTCTGGAATATTACTTCCATTCTACTTTTTCTTTGCTGCTTGGGGAGCAGACATTATTGTCAAGGTAACAACATGCAGCAAAGATATGAGCAAGAGTGATTAGTGATTTAAAAAAATATGGTATCTTTGTCAGGGTTTCATTAAGGGCTGGGAGCCAGGCAAGTTGACCAGCGGTCAGGATGGTTTTGTCTGTCTGGTTTAGACGTCCAAAGAAAAGGTTTTCTTAAGGCCCCGTTTACACAGCCGATTTTGTCGCGGCAACTCGATGCAATTTTTGTCGCGCTTAAGTTGCAACAAGTTTCAAACATGTTCGAAACCCCTGCGATATTGCGGCAACAAATCGCACTAAAAATCGCACCTGGTTTACACATGCGATTTTGAAGTTGCAACTTTGGCGCGACAAAAATTGCATCGAGTTGCTGCGACAAAAATCGCTTGTGTAAACGGGCCTTTATAAAGAAGTTCACTTAAGAAAGTTCTGTCTTCCTGTAAAAACCAGTTTCCTTCTTGCTGAAAACAGAACTGAAACTCCTGGTATCTTTCTTGATTGTTAAATTAAGCCTTAAAGCTATCTTCCTGAATAGATCTTGGCTTAATAGAACTTGACTCTCAACATGCCTGTATGTCGTTCTAAACTGTTACATTCAAATGTATGTTCAATGCCAAAATTATGTGGCCTAGGTTTTCTTGTTTTTCTCAGATCAATCAAGCGAAATTAATATTTTTAATTACTTTCAAGATAATTCCAAAAACTGGAATTTATAATTTTTCATTAATAACCATTTGTTTTTATAGGAAGGATTCAATCCAAATCATTTTCAAAACTTTGGGAAGGTTATCCGCATTAATGAAATGATCGTAAGTTCACATTCAATTTAGTTGATGGTACTGCTAACTTTAGCAGTAAATATATTTACTCCCATATGAGGAGTAAACATTTATGATGTGTATAATACAGGACCTCCGCTGAAGTTTTGAGAGTTTACTAATTTAAATAATGTTTTTTACTACATATTGTTGATTTATTGCTTTTTTTCTGCCAGAAATTCGACACT
>JAHPZR010045251.1:0-17072 GCA_019787425.1 Platygyra sinensis | reverse complement strand
CAGCCTAATTGTAGCTTGAATAATAGCTTACAACTGCATGAGACAGTGTCAGAAGACAATGGTATTACTAACTGGGGATTGAAGGGGTTGGGAGGGGCTATAGCATGCTAAAATCACATGAGAGCATCGTGGAAAATTACTGGGAGCTTTGTCGTCTGATTACCCATGTGGTAAATGATACGTTACATTATTGGAGATTGACCTACGGCTATTGCACAATGGCTAATAGGGGGAAGATAACAGAACTAATGACAACTTTAGATGACAGCTATGATGTAGACTGCAGAGGTCATTAACCACAGTTTAAGTACTTAAAAGTTCTAAATGAGCAAATGTTCTTAGAAAGTCCCTTGGCATTTTGTTCGAGGTTTCAATCGAGTTAAACCTTACACGTGTTCGTAAGCTCCACAACTCCTTAAACTATCCAGCCGACTGCGTAGAGAGCACTCTTTTCTTTCAGTGTCTGTAGGAAATGTACGTTCTATTTCCAACTTTTAAAAATAAGTAATGCCTTCAAAAATGTATCTTTCCACTTGACTTGTGGCTCCTGTCTGCAACTGCGACTACTGTTTTATATCATTTTTCCCAGAAAGCTGTCCATAAATGGTCATTTTTAATCTTAGGTCAAAGATTGTTCTGTCACGTGTCTGTTATTCTTTCGGCCGCATAATAAAAAGTGAACTCAGGATCAATAAGGAGTCGAGTGATAATTAACCTAACCCGAAAAATAACTGCTGCACAATTTGATGCTAATAAATACCAATTTCCTAATTTTGTTTAAATTAATTATGGCTGTTTTTAACTTACTGCTACAGTAGATGTTGTTTCACGGGTTAAATAAAATCACTCTGCTGAGGAAAATTTAAAGAATGATTAAAATGAGTTACCATAAAAACAACAGGGAAGAGCAGATTAAAGAGAGAGTGCTCATGGCACGCTTTCAATTTGCCACCTGCACAAAGAAAGAAAAGCCAACTAACTTAGGGAAGAAATTTAATTATTCTTGCATGAACTGAAGAATTATAAAACTGATGAGATAAAAAGAAATAGAGAATCTGTTATACTTTCATCAAACACTTACGCAAAGCTCTCCTTCCGCAAAAAGACACGTGATTATAGCATGGGTCCTTGTTTAAACACAGTCGAGTCTCATTGAATACCAACCTGAAAGTGGACGTTTCGTGATTGTCCCAGATCCATACAAACGCTGAATCTTTAATCTTGTATAAGCTGACGGCCGCTCTCGTCACAGCTCAATTGTTTAGTGGCCCCACTAAAGGTCACCACTTGCGGAAAGTTCTTTTGCATTATTGGCAGAGTTGAATCTAGTAAATTACATGGCATTCCTAGCTTTCCTTTTTTCGTTTCTGTTTGTGTGTCGTTGTAGCCGCACACAAACTCCTTCCGTCTCTCCATCTGCCATTTTTCTACCTACTTACCCTCGAGCACAGCCTTGCAACCGCAAACGTGATTTTACACAGAAAACTACAATGCGTCAGAGGCAACGTAATGGCAAATTCCGTCATCAGCTTTGATCCAAATTTAAAAAAAACGACATTAGTCAAATTGAAGAAAAACACATCCAATGAGCCAACGAACAAATAATAAATTAGCCAAAAATACGTCAATGAATTGAACGTAATCTCCTAATGTAGTGACCTGATGTCTTAAAACAATATCTAAGAACAGCCGCAGAACTTAAGAAGGTCTAAGAAGAGGAAGAACAAACAAGCAATTCTTAACAAAACAAAATAAATCACGAGTCTGTCGAAAATAACTTGCGACTCCTTTGAAATGATTTTATTATCAATACAGGAAAATGATCGAAGAAAAAGCCTTCGTAACTTTCAAATCTCTAAATCCTTTACGCGTTTTCCTCTTTGAAACCTGGTAAACTAAAATTCGACATAATCTCTTTCATAACCCGAATGAAATTTAATTGACATGAAATCAATTCAAAATAGCAACAAAAAGCAAAAACAGAACATTAATTAAGTGATGAAAATTGAAATGTGTCAAATTCAAACTGGAAAATTTTGGTTTCACGCCAGGAGCCCATGCTTGTAAAAGATACGGGGGCACCGTGGAGGACTGGGGAGAGGGGACATGGGGTGGGGTCGGTAGTTTTCATTCACAAAGCAACTCTGATAATGATGAGTTCAGTGTTATTTATAATAATTCTTGTATTGTAAATTGATGGAAATAAAACACCTTTGTCGGATAGGAAACGTTTTCACAATTTCTAAGGAATTCGCCCAATTTTTTTTTTACACTGGTCATTTTCCTTCTGCCTGACATCCTCCGCCTCTTCAGTATGCGTCACCCCCAAGATAGCTCATTTCAATGAACGTGCTCTTTACAGTTTGTTGATATCCTATAATTCGACATGTTCTAACAGGTACATTCCAGTCACGCACTGTGATCATTATAATATGCTCAAGGTGAAGGTTCCTTTTAGTCGGAGCACTGATGTCGTCGGAGCACCAATACGCGATGCACTTCTTTCTCATTTTCTTGTTGGTTTGCCTGGGCGCTCCAGCCTCTGAAGGTATGGTGTCTGTATTTTGCGTTCTGTAAATGTAATTCTTAATTCAACTTCTTACGGCAAGCTCAGGCGTTTTTATGTTTTGTTGATCAGACAAGAAGCGAACTGAAAGATGGGGGAGGGGCGCACAGATCAAGGAAATACAGAATTAAATCTCTTACTGAAGCAAATACCGTGCTTATTTATAGGATTTGAGCTTTGCGCTTAGTTTAACTTTGTAGGTATGATCAGTTTGACGAAAAAATTGTATTTATTCCATTACAGCACGCGGATTCAAGGCCAGAAAAGAAAACGTAACAACAAGCTCACCAGGACTCTTCGGTTGTAAGAAGATTTACTTCCAAACACCATTTTACGGCGGACAGCAAGTAACAGTTCTCGCTTCAGTTGGCCGCTCTGTGAAGAGTCAAACTCATGGAAAGGGCGCTGCAGTCTGGGTTGAAGATGTCAAAGCAAGCGAGTTCACTGTTTGTCTTGTCGAATTTTTTGAGGGCTCAAATAAGTCCTTAGAAGTAAACTATCTCGCTTTTCAAACGAGCCCAAATGGATCTCAAACAGGTACCACATCCTTAAACTCTTGGACAACTGGAACGGAATGCAAGAGGATCGATTTCCAGCAGGTTAGAATTCGTTTCTTAAGTAGTAAGCAAAGAGATATCTAACGAGTTGCTGAAAAAGACAACCAAGAATGTGGATGAGGATATCAGGGAGATCAAACGAGTTACACAAAACAGAAAACTATAGGATGGTCTGTTGACCCAAAAAATGATTCCATTATACGAATTAATCTAATCTGTATGACAAAAGATGAAGATATGATGAGTAAAATTGAAGTTGGAAGAATAAGGCCTGGCCACGCACTCAGAAATCCTTAAAAATGAAAGAAAGATACATAAAGAGAGGCCAAAAGCTACCAATTATTGGCAAAAACTACCTAAAAATTCTTTAGTTCAGTTTTCTTTGCAAAATTTACCAAAAATTCATCAATGCTTGATAAATCTTGAAAAGAAATCATACCGCAGAAAAGATCTGCAGCTGTAGTTTAAGTAACCTGGTTATTTACAGTATCAAAAGCGCCGGTCTAAAATTGTCAATAAAAATCCCATAGTTCCTAAATCTTTCACTCTGATTGGTTACCAATGAGAGATATTTCACGTGGAATGATGCCTCTTAAAACCGAGGCTTTGCGTGATCGTTACACTGGAGCGACAACAACACAATACTGACCTTTTAATCGCGTTTTCAAACCCTTTGTCGCAGTGCACGAAGCCAAAAACAAACGCAATTCTCTTTCAAAGTGAAAATGAAGTTTCTGTCTGCTTTTAGCTCAATTACAACTTAATTCCGGAAGAGATAGATAAAGCCACTTATGCATTCGAGTACCAGAAAACGACAAGATCATAACCTGGACAAGAAAATGGCCTGAGCTAACGACACATAAAGAAGGCGAAATGGCAGCTTTGATAGAGAGCATTACCTCACCAAATACAAAGAAAAGCACAGCTATAGTACAGCATTCATTACGAGTACAAAGCTCATCGTTATATAAGAGAAAATATTTCTGGAAATTTGTTTCCTCACTACAGTGAAGAAAACATTATTGAATATCTTGTACAAGATGGTTGCACTCGGCCGAAATACAATTGCAAAGCAGACGAAGGACATCGCCTCAACCGCGTTCTTGGATAGCAAATTCACAGGCGTAAGCGGTCGCAAAACAATTATTTCATAGCCTACGCAACGACTTTCCGCATTCGTCCAAAATCTCGAAGCTGAGAAGTCACACTGGTGCAGATTCAATAGCAAGTTACAGCTTCTGAAAAAGCAACGAAGAATATCTGGGTTTGCATTTAGTGCCACTGCTTAACACTATTGAGAAGCGACTCCAGCTCCCGATCCACGCAAGGTTTAAGACAAGTTACGAAGTCTAGAGCGCCGGGCCTGCTTCGCCATCAGCAGTCAACGCAACAATTGAGATCAGTAGGCGAGAGCTCTTTGATGACTGTTTACTGGGGCATCGTCTAACAACTCTCCAGTGTAAATGTCTATATATATCAATTTGCAATATGCTACAAAAGCGCGCAGATCTTGGTAACCTTTTTTTGTCAGAAATTCATTTTGACTTTATAGTCTTGACTCGTTGTGTTTTCGAGGAACTTCAACTTTGAAAATTTAGCTTGCATCTGAATTACAATAGAATTTAAGCGCAAAAATATTTCTTACAACTTACAACTGTTTGTTCGACGCTTTTCATTTCGTTTTCTCCGATTGCCTTCCCGATTTGTACGATATCTGTTTTCTTCGCGTGAAACTTAATTATGTGCAATTCACGAGTCAGGTAACCAATTTTCTTTTCTGAAAATTGTCACCCACCTGCCAGTTTGAAAGGTGACTTGTACAAACGCTGACCATCAAAATATGGCGCAGAAAGTACCGGAAACAAAATAGCGTCAGAGGTAAAATATCTAAATACTGAATACTTCTCAATAACTAAAGAACTACACTAAAAAGGCGCCTCTCCTGAAAAAAAAAAACTGAGTAAAATGTCACTCTTGAAATTGTTGAACTTGAGAAGCGTTTATCAGCGAAGACTAACTACAAAGATTATTTTTCTTCATCAAACACAGATATTCCTAATGCAAAAGATCAAAACCGATTAACAATAAGCTGATTAGTGGCTTTTGTATTTAATCATATTGTTTCTTTTGAGTGAATTAAAATATACTTGGCGGGCTCTCTAATATTTACACTTTCTGCGGCGTGTAACGTGTTGCGTGACTCACCCTTTTTGATTATTTGAAGCATTTCAGTTTTTGTCAGTTTTTCAAAAGATCTGCTGTAATCTCAAAATGTCTGGAAGTTAGAGAACGTTAGACCCTCAAGCAAACATTCACTCATTCTTTCGTTATTGGTCATTTGCATACTCGTTGATCTGTTCATTCGATCAGACTCTCACTCACTCGCTTAATTTACTAATGTTAACTTCTCTCATTATTTCATTTCAGCGGTTTTCGACTCCTCCAGCCATATTTGTAACTGCTAGTCACCAATTCCGCAAGAGACCTCAAGATGCCATGGCTGTGTGGGTGGAGGACTCGCGAGTCGACAATTTCAAAATTTGTCTCAGAGAAGCAAAGATTTTCGATGGACCCCATAAAGGCATAAAAATAGTGAGTAAATTTGACTTTCGTTACCTGTCATTTGTCATTCTAATCAACAAGGCTCTACCAAAGAATTGCATCTCATCAAAGCTTAATGAAAACCATGATGAGCTCCAACTAAAGCGTGACAGTATTTGGATCATTTACATGCGTTACTTCCGGATCATCTTCCATTTTTAAGCGGTTCCAGATAAGTCTTCTTTGTACCAGTATAAAACAAAATCCGTTGGTTTTCTAAAAATGATGATAGTACAAAGAAAATATGATTTTGGTGGCTTTTTGATAAAACCATGTGGTACGAAGCGTTCATAGGCTCTGTAGCGCCAGGCTCACGGCGACTGTTGAAGAGCCAAAGGTCACGAGCTAAACAACTTGTCGCGATGAACGTAGCGAGCCGGAATGCTTTACTAGTCGAGTAAAGTCAGGAATCACTGATTGTCACTGATTGTTGGTGATTTAATTGACGATAATCGAATGTAAACTGAAAGACAATGCGAAATTATACAAACTCATTACTAAAATATTTGCGGGTTACCAAGATAACAAATGATCAGGAAAGTGTTAAAGATGAATATACATTCCAATCATAGTTTAACGAAGACAAGCTAACAAGCAGTTAGACTACGAAAAAGCAAGCGAAATAAACCGAAATTGAAACTAATCAAATCTAGGTACTTGTACTAGGTCGAATAACATATGAAAAGAAACGTAAATAACAGCAAAGATAAACTACTATTCAAAAAAACTAGAAATGCATGGTTACAATTTAGCACTGCTTGCGGAAGCGCTAAGGGAGAAAATAAAGCCAAATACTGGAAATGTCTACAGACACAAAAGGGGACCAATACTACATAAAGTGTGTTTTGAATTCACTGCTCACAAAGGCAAAAGGGCGAGGTATAAACGCTGGGGCGTTGTTACGTGCTTGACTTAAATTCCACGCGTGGAGGGAACCACGAGTATTTTGCACTAAAAAACTATTGTCCGAGACAAGTACTTAAAAAGCAAAGGTATTAAAGTAATTGCACTTAGACATCGGTTCCCGCTTGAACTCAAAAGCCAAGGGTGACTTAACAAACTTCTATTACTAAGGCGCTCCAATCAAGGTGAAAACTAACGAAGACTAAAAGGTACTGGCGAGATGCCTCTATTTTGTACTAAGTATTTCCACGTGTAAAACTAATGACGTAACACTAGGTAAACAAAGTTAACGAATCAAAAAGAATCACTTGTAATCACTACGGAAATAGATTAGTCTCGTTCTGGTGTCCTTTACAGGCTCAGTTAATCTAGCAGTAGCTAAATGCGTAGACAAAAAGATAGCCTGCAAACAGGCTCTCCGTATGGGTTATTCCGAGATTTGTCAAGTCAAATTAGCCAATCAGCAATTTACGTTCACAATCTGAACGTAAATACTCAAAGCATACAAGGACCATTGCAGGCTCTCCTTCTCTCGCCCGCCCCCTAGCTTTTGACCGCGCGCCATTCGAAAGCAAATCTCGGAATAACCCAATACGGAGAGCCTGTTTGCAGGCTAACAAAAAGAGTTTTTTCTTTCAGTTTAATAAACTTTTTTCCGAAAATAAGCGTCAATTATCAACATCTTACTGGGTTTGCGTATCTTGCTTATAATTACATGTCTTAGTCTTATATGTTGGTTGGTTTCTTTAATAATTGGCCAGTTTTAACTGCATGTTTTTTTTTTTTAATTTCTTTTGCAGAATTGGATGGCGTTTACAAATCTGAGGGTTGACAATTTTACTATAACCGACAGTCTTGTGTTTACCAATACAATCTCACCGTCTAATCAGGATAACATCGCTTTCTGTCAAGTAAGAATTGCCAACCCGCGGTGTTTCTGGTTCTTATGTAAATCCTCTTTATAATAGGACCGTCAAAAAGGCAACAAATTAGCAATGCTTTCGCAACAATGCAGGAAGTTAAAATTGACTGTTAACCTATTGAACTATTAAAGCTGTGAGCTCATGAAATACTGTCATCTGTGATAAATAGTTTCTGAGAACCTGCATGTTTCATCTTCAGTTATGAAATAAACTTTTCCTCAGCTGTGATTTGGAATCCAGACAATTCAATTAGCGAATTTAAAATAGAAATACGACTAATTTAATTTAATCTTACCTCAACTAGAGACTCGCAGAAATACAGTCGATATTAAATTATTTCTTCTCCAACATTGCAGACAGTGAACTTCACCGAATCATTTTATGCTCGTCCTTTTGTGTTAGTGACGCCAAAACGCAGCGACAACAACAACAATGTTAATCGTTCTGGGTCACGTTGTAACGCTGTTACCGCTTGGGTTGAGGTAAGTAATAGTTCTTGAGAGTTTAATACGGTAAACGCTCAGGTAATGGCACAGATATCCCAAACTCATTTGAAATCATAAACCGGCATTATATGACATTGCGTACGGAACAGCGTCAACATAGGAGTTTGAATGGAAATGTAGCAATCGCACGATATAAATGACAACTCGAGATGTGGAGATATTATTCGATAAAAGAGATAAACTCTTCTGTTTGTAACTTGTGTTTCTGTGCCTTTTGGAACCGTTTCAAAGCTATTCCACCGAGTTTTAGTTTCACTGTTTCCCTGTACGGAAAAGTGCCTAAAAATTATTTCGGCGTTCATATAACTCAGTAACCCCGAGAAAATAACATGAACCAGACCGAGTTTAATTCATCTTTTGTTTTATTCAGCACACATCTACAACTGATGCACAGGTGTGTGTGAAGAATTACAACAGCGACGCCAACAGTAAAGATGTTATCACTGTCGACTACTTGGTCACTGGAGGTAGGCAAAAACTGATTGCATCTTGAGATCGAAAAATCACTGATTTAACATTCTCTTTCCTGTATCCCCTTTCCTCCTCTGTGATGTTGTTTATTACAATACTTTTTATAACACCTTGCAAAGCTGTGGAAGCTGGCAAAAGTGTGGAAAGCTATAATACCTGAAATGTGTACTAGAATGTCACATCGTTTCTTGACAACTCTTTGTGTCTTGCCAGACTTGGATCCTTGCATAGACGTGACATGTCATTATCACTGCCTGTGTAAAGCGTTTGGACCAAATGATGCTCGCTGCGTTGCTGTTGACAGTTGTCCATCCTACCAAGAACCAGTCTGCTCATCAAATGGCACAACATACGACAACGAGTGTTTGTTTCGACAGGAAATGTGTATTCAGCGACTGAATTTCTCTGTACAACACCCTGGTAGTTGTGAAGGTTAGAAATTCTTTCAATCTGACATTTCTGATGATGCGATGAAGACGATAACGATTACGATCGACAAACATGGACAGTTTAATAAATCGTCTGTACTGTTATTGTTTTAAAGGATTTCCTTTCCAGCGAGGTCGCCGTCACATGCCACACATTCCTTCACTGGGATATTCTCATTGCGAAGTAGTTCGCCTCAAGCCTTATGTGTTTTATCCTGACAAAGCACTTGAAGTTCAGATTACTGTCAATCATATCGACACCAGTGACAAGTCATATGTTCATGATGCCGCAGTGTCGTGGGTCGAAAATGTCAATTATGATCGATTCACTGCGTGTGTGATGGCGGCAGGCTACAATGAACGGAAATCAAAATCTAACGTGACAGTTGATTGGATGGCGTACCAAGGGGCTCCAGTGGGTGGTGTTGCCGGGGAAGTGCGGATATCTCAATGGTGGACTGGCACCACTTGTAAATCTGTCAATTTTCCATCGGTAGGTACTTTTTCGTTTTATTTTACAACTTAAGTTCTCAAGAATAATTTCGAATAGCCTACAGTTATCGGATTTAGTTCGATGTAAATTGATTATTTTTGGCGTAATCAGCTTTTGTCACCCATCACTCAGCCATAAGTAGAGCATTAGCCATCCCTAGATTACAAAATCCTCCCTAATGCTGAGCAGCACAAAAGGTAATATAACAACAACAACAACAGTAGTAGCATTAGTAATGGGAACGTCAACTGTAACAGCTTGTGTTTTGTTTGCTTTCTGTGCAGGGAAAGTTTTCAGTGATACCTTCAGTGTTTGTTACCGCTGCGCACTATCGTGCCGGACTCAAACGTGACGCTGCAAGTGTGTGGATTGAAGATGTCACGCAATCCTCGTTCAAAGTTTGTTTGAGAGAGCTGCAGAACTACGCAGGATCTCACGACGATGTTTATACTGTAAGTGTCTAAACCTTTTTTATAAACAAACCATAAGGAACTGAGAGATCGTTATCACTTACTTTAGCCTCTTAATACTATGGTCTTTTGCGTTGGCGGCTAACTTTACCATAGACACATATTAAAAAGAAATAGGATTTTGATTTTGGCGCTTGATTAGGTTATCTCACTTAATTTTTCGAAAAAATACTATTTCTCTCTTAATTTTTTAGTTAACCTTTATTTATTTTTCTTTTTTTAGAAATGGTTGGCGTTTTAAGACATCAGGTCACTACATTAGGAGATTACGTTCAATTCATTGACGTATTTTTGGCTAATTTATTATTTGTTCGTTGGCTCATTGGATGTGTTTTTCTTCAATTTGACTAATGTCGTTTTTTTTAATTTGGATCAAAGCTGATGACGGAATTTGCCATTACGTTGCCTCTGACGCATTGTAGTAGTTTTCTGTGTAAAATCACGTTTGCGGTTGCAAGGCTGTGCTCGAGGGTAAGTAGGTAGAAAAATGGCAGATGGAGAGACGGAAGGAGTTTGTGTGCGGCTACAACGACACACAAACAGAAACGAAAAAAGGAAAGCTAGGAATGCCATGTAATTTACTAGATTCAACTCTGCCAATAATGCAAAAGAACTTTCCGCAAGTGGTGACCTTTAGTGGGGCCACTAAACAATTGAGCTGTGACGAGAGCGGCCGTCAGCTTATACAAGATTAAAGATTCAGCGTTTGTATGGATCTGGGACAATCACGAAACGTCCACTTTCAGGTTGGTATTCAATGAGACTCGACTGTGTTTAAACAAGGACCCATGCTATAATCACGTGTCTTTTTGCGGAAGGAGAGCTTTGCGTAAGTGTTTGATGAAAGTATAACAGATTCTCTATTTCTTTTTATCTCATCAGTTTTATAATTCTTCAGTTCATGCAAGAATAATTAAATTTCTTCCCTAAGTTAGTTGGCTTTTCTTTCTTTGTGCAGGTGGCAAATTGAAAGCGTGCCATGAGCACTCTCTCTTTAATCTGCTCTTCCCTGTTGTTTTTATGGTAACTCATTTTAATCATTCTTTAAATTTTCCTCAGCAGAGTGATTTTATTTAACCCGTGAAACAACATCTACTGTAGCAGTAAGTTAAAAACAGCCATAATTAATTTAAACAAAATTAGGAAATTGGTATTTATTAGCATCAAATTGTGCAGCAGTTATTTTTCGGGTTAGGTTAATTATCACTCGACTCCTTATTGATCCTGAGTTCACTTTTTATTATGCGGCCGAAAGAATAACAGACACGTGACAGAACAATCTTTGACCTAAGATTAAAAATGACCATTTATGGACAGCTTTCTGGGAAAAATGATATAAAACAGTAGTCGCAGTTGCAGACAGGAGCCACAAGTCAAGTGGAAAGATACATTTTTGAAGGCATTACTTATTTTTAAAAGTTGGAAATAGAACGTACATTTCCTACAGACACTGAAAGAAAAGAGTGCTCTCTACGCAGTCGGCTGGATAGTTTAAGGAGTTGTGGAGCTTACGAACACGTGTAAGGTTTAACTCGATTGAAACCTCGAACAAAATGCCAAGGGACTTTCTAAGAACATTTGCTCATTTAGAACTTTTAAGTACTTAAACTGTGGTTAATGACCTCTGCAGTCTACATCATAGCTGTCATCTAAAGTTGTCATTAGTTCTGTTATCTTCCCCCTATTAGCCATTGTGCAATAGCCGTAGGTCAATCTCCAATAATGTAACGTATCATTTACCACATGGGTAATCAGACGACAAAGCTCCCAGTAATTTTCCACGATGCTCTCATGTGATTTTAGCATGCTATAGCCCCTCCCAACCCCTTCAATCCCCAGTTAGTAATACCATTGTCTTCTGACACTGTCTCATGCAGTTGTAAGCTATTATTCAAGCTACAATTAGGCTGTCTGTGGTGCTGAACCATCACAAATGTCAGCCAACAATCTGACCATTAACTACACCACCATGCTCACGGAGACTCCGCTTTATGCTGTCGAAACGCCATCTAAACCAAACCTGTGCGTGTCGCGCCTTGATCACTTGTCCCTACTCTCCCTTATGCGCGGTCTTTTAATGGCGGACAAAATAGCGGACCCGCTACTTTAAACCTTGGCATATGCTATCTGGTAACGTTTGTTCAGCGATCATGATAAATCTTAGAACTGGACTAGAAGGCTTTTGAACATTATATCTCGGTTGAATTTTGATTTGGGGAAATATATTCGGCCATTTCCGGTTTCGGCAGTCAGCTACTGGAAATATCCTGCAAGAAGAATTTTAAGACAGGCTCAGCTGATTTTTTAAAAGAATTTTGGTAATTCAATCTATTGCATTTCTTATCTGAATTTTCCTTGGCTTCTTTCCACCTTTATCAAATTAAAGTTGCAATATTAAAGATTGTTATTGCTACCTCCGGTCCCTTACGTCACGGTCAGCCTGAGCGCGGAAAACTGATAAAATCAACTCAATAACTTGTAAATTCGTTTGCATTTTAGATGTTTTTTGTTTATGTTTCACAAGATGCAGAATGAAAAAGTACAAGCAAAGACAAAATAAGAGAAAAACAGAACAACAAGAGTAAAAGATGAAGAAAAACTAGCTCTGTGTGGCTTTGTTTGATCTTACCGAAGTGCGCTGGTGGAGTAAATTGCGTGCGCGCTGACAATAACGTGAAATGACCAAATTCTAGCAGCATTGTAAAACCACAGGTAGCTCAAGATCCTTTGGACAACATGCAACATGACATTGCGTGACAGCGTTCTTATAAGGGTTTTGTATCGGAATACAGCGATCGCACAGAACAGAAGAGTTTATCTCTTTTATCGAATAATATCTCCACATCTCGAGTTGTCATTTATATCGTGCGATTGCTACATTTCCATTCAAACTCCTATGTTGACGCTGTTCCGTACGCAATGTCATATAATGCCGGTTTATGATTTCAAATGAGTTTGGGATATCTGTGCCATTACCTGAGCGTTTACCGTATTAAACTCTCAAGAACTATTACTTACCTCAACCCAAGCGGTAACAGCGTTACAACGTGACCCAGAACGATTAACATTGTTGTTGTTGTCGCTGCGTTTTGGCGTCACTAACACAAAAGGACGAGCATAAAATGATTCGGTGAAGTTCACTGTCTGCAATGTTGGAGAAGAAATAATTTAATATCGACTGTATTTCTGCGAGTCTCTAGTTGAGGTAAGATTAAATTAAATTAGTCGTATTTCTATTTTAAATTCGCTAATTGAATTGTCTGGATTCCAAATCACAGCTGAGGAAAAGTTTATTTCATAACTGAAGATGAAACATGCAGGTTCTCAGAAACTATTTATCACAGATGACAGTATTTCATGAGCTCACAGCTTTAATAGTTCAATAGGTTAACAGTCAATTTTAACTTCCTGCATTGTTGCGAAAGCATTGCTAATTTGTTGCCTTTTTGACGGTCCTATTATAAAGAGGATTTACATAAGAACCAGAAACACCGCGGGTTGGCAATTCTTACTTGACAGAAAGCGATGTTATCCTGATTAGACGGTGAGATTGTATTGGTAAACACAAGACTGTCGGTTATAGTAAAATTGTCAACCCTCAGATTTGTAAACGCCATCCAATTCTGCAAAAGAAATTAAAAAAAAAAAACATGCAGTTAAAACTGGCCAATTATTAAAGAAACCAACCAACATATAAGACTAAGACATGTAATTATAAGCAAGATACGCAAACCCAGTAAGATGTTGATAATTGACGCTTATTTTCGGAAAAAAGTTTATTAAACTGAAAGAAAAAACTCTTTTTGTTAGCCTGCAAACAGGCTCTCCGTATTGGGTTATTCCGAGATTTGCTTTCGAATGGCGCGCGGTCAAAAGCTAGGGGGCGGGCGAGAGAAGGAGAGCCTGCAATGGTCCTTGTATGCTTTGAGTATTTACGTTCAGATTGTGAACGTAAATTGCTGATTGGCTAATTTGACTTGACAAATCTCGGAATAACCCATACGGAGAGCCTGTTTGCAGGCTATCTTTTTGTCTACGCATTTAGCTACTGCTAGATTAACTGAGCCTGTAAAGGACACCAGAACGAGACTAATCTATTTCCGTAGTGATTACAAGTGATTCTTTTTGATTCGTTAACTTTGTTTACCTAGTGTTACGTCATTAGTTTTACACGTGGAAATACTTAGTACAAAATAGAGGCATCTCGCCAGTACCTTTTAGTCTTCGTTAGTTTTCACCTTGATTGGAGCGCCTTAGTAATAGAAGTTTGTTAAGTCACCCTTGGCTTTTGAGTTCAAGCGGGAACCGATGTCTAAGTGCAATTACTTTAATACCTTTGCTTTTTAAGTACTTGTCTCGGACAATAGTTTTTTAGTGCAAAATACTCGTGGTTCCCTCCACGCGTGGAATTTAAGTCAAGCACGTAACAACGCCCCAGCGTTTATACCTCGCCCTTTTGCCTTTGTGAGCAGTGAATTCAAAACACACTTTATGTAGTATTGGTCCCCTTTTGTGTCTGTAGACATTTCCAGTATTTGGCTTTATTTTCTCCCTTAGCGCTTCCGCAAGCAGTGCTAAATTGTAACCATGCATTTCTAGTTTTTTTGAATAGTAGTTTATCTTTGCTGTTATTTACGTTTCTTTTCATATGTTATTCGACCTAGTACAAGTACCTAGATTTGATTAGTTTCAATTTCGGTTTATTTCGCTTGCTTTTTCGTAGTCTAACTGCTTGTTAGCTTGTCTTCGTTAAACTATGATTGGAATGTATATTCATCTTTAACACTTTCCTGATCATTTGTTATCTTGGTAACCCGCAAATATTTTAGTAATGAGTTTGTATAATTTCGCATTGTCTTTCAGTTTACATTCGATTATCGTCAATTAAATCACCAACAATCAGTGACAATCAGTGATTCCTGACTTTACTCGACTAGTAAAGCATTCCGGCTCGCTACGTTCATCGCGACAAGTTGTTTAGCTCGTGACCTTTGGCTCTTCAACAGTCGCCGTGAGCCTGGCGCTACAGAGCCTATGAACGCTTCGTACCACATGGTTTTATCAAAAAGCCACCAAAATCATATTTTCTTTGTACTATCATCATTTTTAGAAAACCAACGGATTTTGTTTTATACTGGTACAAAGAAGACTTATCTGGAACCGCTTAAAAATGGAAGATGATCCGGAAGTAACGCATGTAAATGATCCAAATACTGTCACGCTTTAGTTGGAGCTCATCATGGTTTTCATTAAGCTTTGATGAGATGCAATTCTTTGGTAGAGCCTTGTTGATTAGAATGACAAATGACAGGTAACGAAAGTCAAATTTACTCACTATTTTTATGCCTTTATGGGGTCCATCGAAAATCTTTGCTTCTCTGAGACAAATTTTGAAATTGTCGACTCGCGAGTCCTCCACCCACACAGCCATGGCATCTTGAGGTCTCTTGCGGAATTGGTGACTAGCAGTTACAAATATGGCTGGAGGAGTCGAAAACCGCTGAAATGAAATAATGAGAGAAGTTAACATTAGTAAATTAAGCGAGTGAGTGAGAGTCTGATCGAATGAACAGATCAACGAGTATGCAAATGACCAATAACGAAAGAATGAGTGAATGTTTGCTTGAGGGTCTAACGTTCTCTAACTTCCAGACATTTTGAGATTACAGCAGATCTTTTGAAAAACTGACAAAAACTGAAATGCTTCAAATAATCAAAAAGGGTGAGTCACGCAACACGTTACACGCCGCAGAAAGTGTAAATATTAGAGAGCCCGCCAAGTATATTTTAATTCACTCAAAAGAAACAATATGATTAAATACAAAAGCCACTAATCAGCTTATTGTTAATCGGTTTTGATCTTTTGCATTAGGAATATCTGTGTTTGATGAAGAAAAATAATCTTTGTAGTTAGTCTTCGCTGATAAACGCTTCTCAAGTTCAACAATTTCAAGAGTGACATTTTACTCAGTTTTTTTTTTTCAGGAGAGGCGCCTTTTTAGTGTAGTTCTTTAGTTATTGAGAAGTATTCAGTATTTAGATATTTTACCTCTGACGCTATTTTGTTTCCGGTACTTTCTGCGCCATATTTTGATGGTCAGCGTTTGTACAAGTCACCTTTCAAACTGGCAGGTGGGTGACAATTTTCAGAAAAGAAAATTGGTTACCTGACTCGTGAATTGCACATAATTAAGTTTCACGCGAAGAAAACAGATATCGTACAAATCGGGAAGGCAATCGGAGAAAACGAAATGAAAAGCGTCGAACAAACAGTTGTAAGTTGTAAGAAATATTTTTGCGCTTAAATTCTATTGTAATTCAGATGCAAGCTAAATTTTCAAAGTTGAAGTTCCTCGAAAACACAACGAGTCAAGACTATAAAGTCAAAATGAATTTCTGACAAAAAAAGGTTACCAAGATCTGCGCGCTTTTGTAGCATATTGCAAATTGATATATATAGACATTTACACTGGAGAGTTGTTAGACGATGCCCCAGTAAACAGTCATCAAAGAGCTCTCGCCTACTGATCTCAATTGTTGCGTTGACTGCTGATGGCGAAGCAGGCCCGGCGCTCTAGACTTCGTAACTTGTCTTAAACCTTGCGTGGATCGGGAGCTGGAGTCGCTTCTCAATAGTGTTAAGCAGTGGCACTAAATGCAAACCCAGATATTCTTCGTTGCTTTTTCAGAAGCTGTAACTTGCTATTGAATCTGCACCAGTGTGACTTCTCAGCTTCGAGATTTTGGACGAATGCGGAAAGTCGTTGCGTAGGCTATGAAATAATTGTTTTGCGACCGCTTACGCCTGTGAATTTGCTATCCAAGAACGCGGTTGAGGCGATGTCCTTCGTCTGCTTTGCAATTGTATTTCGGCCGAGTGCAACCATCTTGTACAAGATATTCAATAATGTTTTCTTCACTGTAGTGAGGAAACAAATTTCCAGAAATATTTTCTCTTATATAACGATGAGCTTTGTACTCGTAATGAATGCTGTACTATAGCTGTGCTTTTCTTTGTATTTGGTGAGGTAATGCTCTCTATCAAAGCTGCCATTTCGCCTTCTTTATGTGTCGTTAGCTCAGGCCATTTTCTTGTCCAGGTTATGATCTTGTCGTTTTCTGGTACTCGAATGCATAAGTGGCTTTATCTATCT
>JAHPZR010045246.1:0-12660 GCA_019787425.1 Platygyra sinensis | reverse complement strand
ACCACTTGGGATGTTGGCAGAACACTCGAAGAATTCGTAAATCACCTCGCCTGCGCTCGTGATATTACAAATTCTTCTCGTGTTCTATCAACATCCCGCGTGGTTTATCAGCCTATAAACCATAGAAAATGTGGGGTCTAATTTACAGGTATAACGCACTCGGCGAGTGAATTATCGGGATTTACCTGCACGAGTTCACTAACAATGAACGAGAAATTTCAATA
Organism: Platygyra sinensis; assembly: GCA_019787425.1. Taxonomy (NCBI): domain Eukaryota; kingdom Metazoa; phylum Cnidaria; class Anthozoa; order Scleractinia; family Merulinidae; genus Platygyra; species Platygyra sinensis. Next base: position 12,436 of record JAHPZR010045246.1, on the reverse strand, counting down.
CCGCACGAGGCCGCCGAGTGCGGTATTGAAAATTTCGAGTTCATTGTTAGTAAACGAGTGCAGGGAAATCCTGATAATAGACCTCTTTAGCTTGGGCGGTTTGTTTTTCCCATTTGTAGACCACGTGATGATACTCTGGAGAGATTCTTGCTTTCAAAGTTTCAAATAGTCCGTGTATATGACATGAATTAAAAAAATATTTTTTTTTTTTAAGGATGGGACAAAAGGAAAATTCTCCAGAGAAGACCACGTGTTCTTACCATGGGAAAACAACAACGCCCTAGCTACAGGAGGTCTATTCACGAGCAATGAGTGCGTTAACATTTTTATATTCAAATTGAATACACTGCAAACAAAAATCGTCAAACTTTGAGTCAGCCGAAGCCATGTGTAATGACAGTGGTGTATAGAATTTACACCACGGCTATTACACACGATAATGACGTCAAGGAGGTTGTTTCGTCACAACCCAGTGCCACGTGGCACAAATCAACCAACCAGAGAATCGGAATTCGTACAGTGTATGGAAAGTTGAATAATAATGCTATGAAAATAGATAGGACCCTGCGCCCCGCGCGCTCTGATTGTCAAAAACCTCTGTTTTATCAGGAGTATAAAAAATAGAAAGAGCGTGTTTTATGTGTTTTGCGACGCCGGAAAAATTCTATATCCTAAAGGCGAAATGAAGAAGCTGCTAAGCCGTGTTATGACACTGTGAATAAAACCTCCGGACGTTGAACGAGAACACTCGAGAAATGTGGGAAAACACTCGCCCGCGGGCTCACGTGTTTTCTACATTTCCCTTCGTGTTTCTGAACACGAGTGACCATGTCGTGTTTTTATCACAGTGTAATACCGCCTTAGGCTCTTTATATTCGTTAAATGAGAAAAGTTTCATCGGTGATTTGAAAGAATAATGCGTAGATAAAGCAGATGAATGAATTTTAAGATTTGCAGACAGTCACATTAAAGTTACAGCCGATGGCTTGTAAGGTCACAATTGTTTCGTAAAATGTCGGAACGATATTTTCTGTTTTCTGTAAAGTTGTTTTCTGGAACAGAGCTATTTAATAAAATACATGGGAATGTAAGTGAGTAAATCTTCGACTTGGAAGAAACCCATCAAAAAATTAAAAACAAGAAGAAAAGAGACAACCAGGTTAATTATGTTCTCAACTTGTCTTCATGCAACGGACGGAGCTAATTTGGCAGAACGCCGCGACATGCCCGAATACGATGATTGCTGCAGGTTACTCTCACTATATTTAGTGCAACGGTTGGCTTCGATTTGTTGTGCAGGGCTATATCTAATGGATATTATGCTGTCCTTACCTCAAGAAACAATGCATTAAGCATTTTGCGTTCGGCGTTCTGCAAAATACCTCTGCCGTGTACGCAATATCGTCGTGGGCAACATCTTCAAGGCTTTGACTTAAAGTGGGACAAGGACGTAGGACCTGGGATTGGGGAGTTGGGACTCGGGGACGTAGTGCGTGGAACGTTGGACGTGCGGACGCGAGGACGCGGGCCGGGAGGCGGGGAGGCGGGGAGGCGGGGAGGCGGGGAGGCGGGGAGGCGGGGAGGCGGGGAGGCGGGGAGGCGGGGAAAAGTCCAACATAGAGTTGTATACACTGACCAAGCTCAGGCAATAAGGCGACACAAATATAATTTATTCACTGTAATTGATAGGAATTTAACATGTATTAGTATAATTTCCAGAGGCCGGTGAATTTGAGAATGGGACATTCTGACGCTATATTCACCCCGCTAGAGCTTGGTTTACTAAGCTACCCACCTTTCCCATCTCGTTAAGTAAAAATGGCGGACAGTTGCTGAATGAAGTCTTCGTTTATTCGAAAGATATTACTATAAGTCCAGGATATTTGAAAAGATGGGGAATTTTCAAAGTCACCGCTGTCGCCTTTGGAGCAAAACCTTTTCAAGGACTCGTATTCAAGGATTTTAAGAATCGTAAACTCAGTGGTTGCGTCGATCGCTAGCAGGTCAGACTGATTCAGTTGACCTAAATTAATTTTTCTTCAAATTTTAGGCGATGACTAATGGCAAATGTGAATTGTGAAGTCAACAGTGTTTCGCTCGTTTGTTTTACTGCCGAACTCGATGAGTAAAACTGACAATCGATCTACATCTCAAAAGCTTCCAGCTGCATACACACGAACAATTGGGTCTGTGTTTTTATGTCTTAGTCCGTTTTTTTGTCAGTCCTTGATATTCACTCTTAAATTATACTGACAACAATTATTAGCCTCAGGCTAGGTGAACATTGGTGAATATTTACCTCGACTTCGTCTCCGTGAATATTCAGCGATGTTCACTTCGCCTTCGGCGAATAATTGTTAATTATAACCGTTGATTAGTTACAGGTTAACGCACTCAGCGAGTGAATTATCGGGATTTACCTGCACGAGTTCACTAACAATGAACGAGAAATGTCAATACCGCACGAGGCCGCCGAGTGCGGTATTGAAAATTTCGAGTTCATTGTTAGTGAACGAGTGCAGGTGAATCCCGATAATTCACGAGCAATGAGTGCGTTAACATTTTTATCATTCAAATTGAATACACTGCGGGCAAAAATCGTCAAACTTTGAGTCAGCCGAAGCCATGGTGTAATGACAGTGGTGTATAGAATTTACACCACGGCTATTACCCCACGATAATGACGTCAAGGCGGTTGTTTCGTCATAACCCAGTGTCACGTGGCACAAATCAACCAATCAGAAAATCGGATTCGTACAGTGTATGAAATTTTGAATAATAAAATTGATTACGCGCGAAAATTTTGCGAGTTACGAAGAATACGATCAGAATGACTGCGCGGATAATGAACCCACCATTGAATAAAGTGGCCATATTGTATATTTGTCCCCCGACTCCATTTTGATTCATCAGGGTTATTATGCATTTCGAATGATTTGTATTTTGCGGTAAAAATTAGTAGATATGAAGAGATATTCTGCGGTGTAAAAGTTTCTAAGCCGGTGTCGTTGGCATCCAACCTAGGTCAAGGTACTGTATGTGCAGCTTGATTTAGTAATGAGAAGCAAGCTGCTATTGTCGCTTGTTTGTTGTGACAGCTTTGGCAATTCGGCGTAATTGATGGAATACTAATGAGAGAGAACAAAACATTTTCTAATTTGCATTGATTCAGCTGATGTGAAGCTCGGCGGAGTTGATATTCAGGCTCCCTTCAAGCGGAAAGCGGAAAGCCTGTTCACGTAACCCAGCTAAAAAAAGGCCGAATATTTTCTATTTTTCTCTAAATCATCTCTTAGAACGAAGCATTAACTGCAATACATTAGAAAGAAAGTGAAAGAAAATCTCGACTTGAAAGACCGACCCTGCAAAATAAAAACAAAAATTTTCAACGATACAAAACATGTCCTGAAACTAGTCATGAACCCAAAATGTCCCTGAGGGCAATATTCAAATTTTACTTGTTGTCACAGCTTGATTTTTGTTTGACCTATCTGTTCATTTCCACACGGTTTGTTTGGTGTTCTATGAAAGAGATCAGAGCAGGCAGTATCCGTTACTTGATCAAGACAACATTCATTTCATTTCATGATTAGCTTTAGGCAATCCGAGCTTTTCTTCAGATGGAACTTCGAGTTATTCGGGATTGTCTGTTGCTACTGGCAGGCTTGATTGTTGGTTACAACGTGACGTTGTTTCTGAAGCAGAATCAATGCCATTTAACGTATAAAAAATATTTCCGACCAAGGACATTGGAAAACGAAGTGCAGTTTAATAATCGTCATTTCATCTTCGTTGGTGTCATGACGGCTGAGAGATTTCTGCAAACTCGAGCTCAAGCAGTGTTTGACACATGGGGCAGGAATGTTGCTGGAAGACTAACATTTTTTTCAAGTCAGACTCATAAAAAGTCCAGCCTACCAGTGATCAGTCTACCCGACGTGGATGACTCGTATCCACCGCTAAAGAAGTTCTTTAATGATGGTCAAATACATGCACGACCACCACATCGACGACTATGAATGGTTCATGCGAGCGGATGACGATGTGTACATTCGCAATGACAAATTAGTACGCTTTTTACGTTCATTAAACAGTTCTGATGATATCTACCTGGGGCAAGCAGGAACAGGTGCAAAGAAAGAAAGAGGATGCTTAACTTGTTGCCTGGAGATAACTATTGTATTGGAGGACCGGGTGTAGTATTCAGTCGAAGTGTTTTGAAAAAGGTTACTCCGCATATTGAACATTGTCTTCTAAAAGCACCAAAATCACACATGCATGAAGACACTGAGCTTGGCCGGTGTATAAAACGCTATGTTGGAATTTCCTGCCCTTGGGCCTACGAGGTAAGCTGCTAATTATCAGAAGTTAATCAGGTAGTTAATGATGCAGTTTTGTTGCATCTTTACTCCATTCGTCCTTCTTTCGTTCCATCCCTCCTCTCCATCCTTCTAAATTTGCATATTTACAGAGATTTTGTAATCTTTATCAAAGGCCTGTAATAAGCACTCAATGCCTGGCCCCAAGGGAAACAGTGAGTTTTGTTTCCATGCTTTTGCAATTATGAATTCCTTTTCTTGAATAATGATCGCCGGTGAGACTGAAACGTTGCCCGACTTCAGTGGCCTTTTGAAATCAGGCTGACTGGTACACAAATTTGCTTCCGTTTCAATGTGCACGACCTGGTCACGTGCGAGTCCAAAATTCAAGTTGTTGTTTACCTAGGGAGTGATGAAGCTTTGTTCGCTCTCAAGCGTCTTTGAGTTTTGACCAATGACACGTGGCACGTTCTTCTCCAATCAGAAAACGTATTTTAGCTGGGAGGTGTAACAAATGTTATTATTATACATGTTATATGGCTGTGTCTCACAAGGACTGGGAACTACCGAATTTACGAATTTGATTGGCTGAAATCGATTTTGAAAGTGATGTAGATTTTTCCCATCTAAACCGGCATCTAGACGGGTGATGGTTTGCGGTGAAAAAGTTGCGAACTAAATATGATGTATTTTCTTTTACCAATATTTATTGATATGGAAGCGCCAAAAAGTGTGATGAGAAAAAAGGTAAAGAGGACGAGCAAACTTTGGCAGAATGAAGTTTAGCTCATCGCCGTTCGCAAACAAATGTCAGTTGACAAACCAGTTACATTAAACGAATTAAATTGTTTTTGTTTGCCATATAAGAAACATCTTATTAACCGAGCTTAGTCGGTCTGTATTGGACTATCTTGACCTCGGTCTGTATACAGACCTCCGAGTACGTTCGGTATGTACTCACGACCTCGGTCAAGATTCTACCATAAAGACATAAAGACCTCCGGCGCGGTTAAGACAAGCGGCTAAGTACATGTTTCGCTTTCATATCGCATAAAATGTCCGTTAAAAGTTGCTAGTTTTCTTGTAAAATTTACAGAGATTTTATATAATATAAAGAAATCTTTGTATAATCTTCTCCTTTTTCTTTGTAAAAAGGAAGGGAGAAAAATCTTTGTAAAATCGAAAACATAAACTCTCAATATTATGTCTGTAAAATTTGAGTTGAAATAATATCATAAAAAGTAGTAAAAATCTACACAAATAAACTACACATAACGTCACACAAAAGTGCAGATTATGTAAGCATTTTATTGGTATATATATCTGTAAAATGGCCACATTTTCTCTGTAAAATCAGCCTGCACCAAACTGGAAATGGTGCGAAAGCTATAAGATCTCTGTGAATAGCAAATTGAACGTGGCATAAAATATCATGTTAGGATGGCAACTACACAACAAGTCAAACAAAACTCATAGGAAATTTGTCCGATTGTCCCCAAATGACAGTGGGTGGATTAACACATAAACAACAAAAAGCTGTCTGCGAATTTTTTCGTTTGAAATATTTCTTCAATGAGAGCGATTTTGTACAAACACTTCACATTTTTCTAATACTATTTCGAAAACGTTTCATAACTTTTCACTGTAACCGAATATGGGTAAACGATAAGTTTTTTTTAGCGCTTTGGGTCCGGAAACTGAGGAACAAATTAAATTAGCGAAAGACAAAATTCGCTTTGACTTGTAGCTTTGAAAAGGCGATTCGGACACTCGCATTTATAAGTCGTGAAAAATTCAGTTCATTTTATTTCAAAATTATTGGTATAGTTGGATAGACCACTCTGTAAGCTTTAATTTGATATCGGGGTTTAGGTATCCACAATTTAAACTGCACGCGCTACATTGCTTGGACGCGAGACACCGCTGAAGGTATACAGTAACCTTAAGCTATTAATTTTTCTAAGATATTACTGAATCAAATCTTTCATAAACCAACAGTGTATAAACAACAACAGTGAGAGGTATTTCACATCATCAAAATAAAAAAAAAACAACAACAACAACAACAAACAAACAAAGAAGGACTCTGGGGTTAAGGCTCAATCGTTACCAGTCACTTTTATACTGTCTAAGCAGTAAAAATACGGTCATCCAATTGCTAGGAGTGACAAAAGTGGGTCAGCAAAAGTCATTATTTGTATTTCACTTCCACATTCATAGAGCCTGTAAATGGCCGGTCAAATTGTCCTTTGATGGTTCATTTATATATAATGTATGTATTTCATTTATTTATCTAAACAACCCTACAAGCTGAAAAGCTTAAAAGTACATTTTAGAAACCATGTGGCTCTGGGGATGAAAACGGAGTGTACAACCCTAACGACGCTGGAACGTATGCGTCTTAAATGTTGGGCTCTAACACAAGGAAAATGATGCAACGCGCATGCGTTTAGAGCAAATTGGTCTCGTTCTAAAGAGAACAGTACTACAAAATGAGCGAATCGAGGTAGGTTTAAGACCGTCTACTTAGTGTACAAGTCACCTAACCTTCCTGCAATACTAATTAATTCATTAAAATGAATAAGTTATAAAAACATCAAAGTTTATAACTTGGCCTTAGTGAATATTGCGTTAGCTGAAAGTAGTCTCCTAATTATCCTAATAGTGCGGCACTCTGAACTAAAAACGAAGAATAAAAGATATAACAAAATTGCTTCCCTAACTTCTGATAATTAGCAGCTTACCTTGAAGGCCCAAGTGCAGGAAATCCCAACATATCGTTGTAGATACCGACCAAGCTCAGTGTCTTCATGCGTGTGTGATTTCGGTGTTTACAATATGCTGAGCAACCTTTTTCAAAACACTTCTACTGAATGCTACACCCGACCCTCCCATACAAGGCTAAACAGTCCTCTTTCTTTCTTGGCACCTGTTTTCGCTTGCCCCAGAGAGATAACGCGATTTGTCACGGCATTGCGGATGTAAACATCGTCATCCGCTCGCGCGCATGAACCATTCCTAGCCGTCAATGTGGTGGTCGTGCTAATACGTGATCATCATTAACGACTTTTTCAGCGGCGGATACGAGTCATCCACGCGAATAGAATGATCACTGATAGCTTGGACTTGGTATACTAGCCTGACTTGAAAAAAATTGTTAGATTTTCAGCAACATTCCTGTCCGGCCATGTATCAAAGACTGCTTGAGCTCGAGAGTTTGCTGAAATGTCTCAGCTGTCGTAACACCACAAAGATGAACTGACGGTTATTAAACTGCACTTCGTTTGCCATTGTCCTTGGTCAAAATTGCTTTTTATAGCTTTAATAGCACTGACTCTGCTTCACATTGTAACCAACAGCAGCAACAGGCACTCACGGAGAATTCGCGAAGTTCCATCTGAAGAAAAGCTCGATCTGCTACTGCTAATCATGAAGTGAATGTTGTTTTGATCAACTGACGGATAACCTGTCCCGATCTCTGTCAAAGAGCACCAAACAAACCCTGTGAAAATGAATGGCGGAGTCAAACAAACTGACCAAGCTGCCGGTTGAAAACATTGGCGATATTGTGTTCATGACTAGAATTTCATGACTTTAGATGGTTGAATATTTTAATGTTTCCTTCAGTTCAAATCGAGATATTGTTTCTCTTTCTTTCTTATGTATTCCTTTAAATACTTCATTCTAAGACTACTGACTAATCTGTCATAACAACACGAAACGACAACAGCTTGCTAAATAATTCACAAATCAAATTTACTCACTCAGCCATGTTGATCTAATACTGGATACCGAAACACCACTTTGTAACTTTTACTTTAATATCCATCATGTCCATCTAATTTTATTTCAAATAGAATCCGACGCTTCAGTGATAGACGGGTTTCACATGAATTATTAAATACCGAGTGGTACTAAATTGATAAAAACGATATGATCGATCAATATGATGTAGCATCAGACGTGAAGATATGATATCCTCCGTGTTCCACGGAGGTACACCAACATGGCGGCTCCATACTGGGCTCTGTAAATTTGTGCAGAATATTTCGACGAATATCTCAGGTTTAGGAAAACGCACAGACTTAAAACTTGGACAGGTTTCCGTCATCTTTACCAGTCTCCTATAGCATCACAATTTCTTGACTTCATTCACATAATGGTTTTCGATTTGTTTTTATATTGCGTGACAGTGCAAGCTAAGAATTCTCTATTATGGCTAACTCCGGGAGCGGTCAAGATGATCGAAATCGTGCGATGTGATTGCATCCCGAACGGGCAAGATGGAGCCATCTTGCCCGCTCGGGACTACCCGCTTTATCCCGCAAGAAACAATTCCCCGAAAGCCATATAACTGAAGTCCTTTATTGACCAAGTTTGTTCGGTCAAGATGGCTGGATATTGGCCTCGTTCTTTTTTTGCGAGTTTATGGACCTCGACTTCGTTTCTTGACCCTATGCTTGGTCAATAAGCCATATTTATAACCGCGGATTATATATCAGATTACTTAGTGAAAACTACGCGCGCAGACTGTATTTACGCACTCGTTGTTTTTGTATCAGAAAACTTACCCGTTCGCCCGCACAAAGTACTTTCCATGCTGCCATTCGTTTTTTGTGCCTAGTGCTCGTAGAGCTCAAGGCACCATGTTATCGTGCATACGTGTGCGTCCGTGACACTTGCCGTTCGTGTAATATGTCATGAAGTGTCCTCCCCTTCACTTTTTGTGCCTAGTACACCTAGAGGCCTAGTGTTCATAGAGCTCAAAGCACCATGTTATCGTGTATACGTTTGTGTCCGTAACTCGGGTTTTTGTGCCTAGTGCTCGTAGAGCTTGTTATCGTGCACACGTGTGTGTCCGTAACTCGGGTTTTTCTCGTATTCTTTCGCCAACAACTCGAGACCACTGTCGAGCAATGTTCGTTTGATTTTCGTATCCCGAGAAGACATGACGTAGATGGCAACTTTTTGCTACGATCGCTCCATGTGCTCGCGCGTTTGTTCAACGACGTTGGTAAGTTTCCTATGTTTATTAAGGTTTAACTCAACTGCAACAGGGGATTTTCGCGGGAAAAAGTTCCAACCGCAGCGCTGGTCAAAAAACCTTTTTTTTAACTACAAACTCATTTCGGCAAATATTTAAATTTACATTCGTTTGAAAGGTCGTTGAAATGACCTTTTTCGACTACAATAGTTTTTGCTTTTGAGTAAACAAAAATATCCGATTGCACCATCACGCCAAACGCACGCTATGCAAAGAATGTATTCTGATACGCTGACTTCGCAGCAATATATAACTTCTCCGTTAAATAGCTCCAAACATCGGCAAAAGTAAAATCTATTCTTTAATATTCCAGCTTCATCGTGTTAAAATTTCAGCGAAATCGAGCAAAAACCAGCACTAGTTAGAATTTTTGTTACCTATCTGTCAACACTTGTGAGCAACCGAAAAACTTTGAATATTACTTAACCGACGTCTTGGTCAAGAAAATCCAGAATTATCATCTAGAAGCTGAAAGTTGAATGGGGACATCTTTTTCGCATTATTCTTAAGTAATTTAGACGAAAAAATGATCTCGGCGGGCTACGAAAGACTCAAAATTGAAAACAGAAACAAGCTTATCTGATAAGCTGATATAATCATTCAAAATTCCACCAAATAAACATGTCTCTACGATGAGAAAGACATGATTATAAATTGTTACAGTTGATACTTATTTTACAATAAAGTTTCTTGTTGTTGTTGTATCATGTAGTCATTGAAGATGATACTAGTTTCCATATCACTAGGCACATGTAGTCAAAGACTGCCTATTTTTTATACTTACTGAGATTGTCACCCTTCATTCGGCATAACAAGTTTGAAGTTATGTTTTTATTCTGTCTGAGTGCAAGTACTCTGCCGCTTCTTCAAAAAACCTAGTGTAAATATTTTTCGTACAGAATGTTTACCTCGTGAACAGTCATCGCTTCAGCTGCGTTTGATTTGTTTCCCTTGCCTTGCTTTTCTGTAAGCCGTTTGCTTCGAGCTTCCAAACATTTCCTTGCATGGTAAAACTCTTTGTCGTCGACAGTGGTCAGGTTTTTGCTCGAGTCTTTTTCAGTGTTCTGCTCTTCCTCGATGTACTTTTTAACGGGTTTATCTAAAGCGATAAACCTGTTCGAACTTTCCGTCATTGTCTGTGATTTATAGCTAATTTGCAGTTGATTTCTAATTGGATGAAACGCTTTTCCCGCTTGTGAGAAAGTCGTTTCGCGATTGTGATTGGACGAAGAAATTTCCTTGTGAGTTTTTCATGCGATGGATTCTATCCAAAAAACTCAGTAAATACGAAATAAAACTGACTACGCGCGGATAATACTAGCAAAATGATTGCACGGATTATTAGCCCACCATTGAATAGAGTGAATATATGCATATTTCAGTGTGCCCGCTTTTATTATGAGGGTTATCATGCATGTCAACTGATTTGTAATTTGCAGTAAAAATTAGATAGATCTGAAGATATATCAGTTCTGTGTAAAAGTTACTAAGAGGTGTCCTGGCATCCATTCCTAGGTCAAGATACTATTTTTGTAGACTTGATTTAACAATGAGAAGCAAGCTGCTGCTGTCGCGTGTTGTTGTGACTGCTTGGGCAATGCGGTTTAAGTGATAGTTGATATTCAGGCTTCCTTTTACGCGGAGAGCTAGTTCACGAAATGAAGGCTAGAAAACAATGCTATCTTTCTTTCTATAAAATTCTTCTATAGCTTAGAGTGTAGGATTTACTGCAATACATAAGAAAGAAAGTGAAAAAAGTCTCGACTTGAAAGACCACTCCCCCCCCACCACCACCACCAAAAAAAAAAAAACGCAAAAAACATTCAACCATGAAAAGTATTCTCGACTAATCATGGACACAATATCGCCGAGGGCAATATTCATTTTCATATATTTTCGACAAAGCTTGTTTGTCGTTTGACTACTCCGTCCATTTTCGATTTGTTTGGTGCTCTTTAAGATAGTGCAGAACAGGCTGTCCGTCAGTTGGTCTTGGCGACATTCATTTCACTTCATGATTAGCTAGGCAGTCGAGCTTTTCTTCAGATGGAACTTTGGATTCTCCGTGAGTGTCTGTTGCTGCTGGCCGGTTTGATAGTTGGTCTCCATGTTGCGTTGTTTTTGAAGCAGAATCAATGCCATTTAACTTATGGAAAGAATTTCCGACCAAGGACAATGACAAGCGAAGTGCAGTTAAATAACAGTCAATTCATCTTTGTCGGTGTTATGACAGCTGAGATATTTCTGCGAACTCGAGCTAAAGCAGTGTTTGATACATGGGGCAGGAATGTTGCTGGAAGACTAACATTTTTTACGAGTCAGACTCATCAAATGTCCAGCCTACCAGTGATCAGTCTACCCAACGTGGATGACTCGTATCCACCGCTAAAGAAGTCTTTAATGATGATCAAGTACATACACGACCACCACATCGACGACTATGAATGGTTCATGCGAGCGGACGACGATGTTTACATCCGCAATGAGGAATTAGTACGTTTATTACGTTCATTAAACAGTTCCGATGATATCTACCTGGGGCAAGCAGGAACAGGTGCAAAGAAAGAAAGAGGAATGCTTAACTTGTCGCCTGGAGATAACTATTGTATGGGGGGACCGGGTGTAGTATTCAGTCGAAGTGTTTTAAAAAAAGTTGCTCGGCATATTCAACATTGTCTGCTGGAAGCACCGAAATTACACATGCATGAAGACACTGAGCTTGGTCGGTGTATACAACGCTATGTTGGAATTTCCTGCACTTGGGCCTATGAGGTAAGCTGCTCAGTAATTATCAGAAGTCAATGGTGCAGTTTTGTTGCAGCCTTACTCCAGTCCTCCTATACAAAACAGGAAAGTTTCCTAAAATTTTATCTGGCGCGTTTTGCTGCCTTTGGGCAAAGTAAACTTCACCAGGTTTTAAAGACTGCTTCCATCTTATCTAAGCGCTTGACTTGCTTTTGGGAGGTTTTAATAATTTTTCAGTCTTTTGCCTTCATTTCCTTTATGTTTGCTAGTTGTGGCTTGTTGTCAGTTTTATGATGAATTGACCCATACTTATAGAGAGTTTATCCAA
>JAHPZR010045245.1:47500-55107 GCA_019787425.1 Platygyra sinensis | reverse complement strand
AATATAGCATGTGTGCATGGAAGTATATTTCAATTGCATACATTTTTGTTTGCATGCCACAATTACCGTAATGCACTCCAAATAAGGTCTATCACATAATTAACATTGAATTGATTCAAGCTTCAGCATATTTCTCATCACGTTCTGATGCACACAGGAAGTTTGAAGAGCATAAAAGAAGCATAAGTAATAAGAGTGTGATTATGAGCAACTCTAGCTCTTCAAACTTCCTAACTGCATCATAAATCATTGATGCACAGCTAAATAAAAGCATGAATCATTGACTTTGATGCACGCTTCCCAAGTTTGATAACATTGCTTTGCTACAACACAAAGAACATAAACATGATCGATGCAAGTGCAATAGATCATTGCAGAAAACTCTATCTCTACATAGCATTTTCAAACCTCCAGATTACATAAGAGGAATAGGGAGTGATTTCAAAAGTGTTATTTGAAAAATACCCTCCCAAACCCCCAGGCTCAGACCACCTAATTACGTCCTACAACTCTTCAAAGACTGGATAGTTTCCTTGTATATGTATATTACCCTTAGTAATAATTATTGTACAGATTGACAGTCAGTATCTCCAGCCTCTCCAATATTATAGGGATAGAAAGAGCTTACTTTTAAATTACTTCATCATCATCATCATCATCATCATCATCATCATCATCATTATTTCTTAATAAAACGTACATTTTGCAGCCAGACTGGCCCATGGATAGCTATTCTAGTCTAGGCAGGCCAATCGATCCAAAGTTATAATTGGTTTACTGTTTGATAGACACCATCCAACACATGCAACTTTTATCTCACTTGCTAATATCATAACCTGCACAGCAACAGGATAAAATGACAACTGATCCATATTATCATAAGCTACATTGTAAGATACACTGTAAGCTTTGCCACAAATATATTCAATATTAAAATATATTTCAAACCAATCTACAGTGTCATGATAACATGTACATAATTATTACAGTAAACAGTCTAAGCAGACACTCTCCCTACTAGACTCAAGTTTTCAAGTTTTATTTATTTACAGCAAACAGCTTTAAGTTGTTACTAGGCTGGCTTGCAAATAGCAAGAAGCTAATTGTGGCAAGCCAGACTGTACACGGAATTATTTAGACAGAAATAAATGATTATTACATATAAAAAAAACATGTAAACATTACTCTTTGTGCTTTCAAATATTTAGAAGGTAGAAGAATTTAGGAGAAAAGGAGAAGGAAGAAATCTAGATAAAAGAACAACATGTAAAGTCTGAGGAAAACTGTGCTTTACATGTAGTGTGCTTTTTAAAAACCATTCCAAAGTGTACAAAATTTAAGTTCAAAACTAGCCAATCAACAAATGGCAAAGTTGTTGAGTTTTCAGTTCTGTTATATAATAAGAACTATTGTATGTATTTTTCAATGTTATTGGTTTATGTGGGTAAAAGATCAATTAATCCTTTGTTCTCAAGTAATATTCTGATTGGCTGACTCTTTTCCAAGCGGCCGGGTTTGAGTAGTTGCATTGTAGCACATGGCAATGACGTGGAACATAAACTATAGGCACTGAGCACTTGTTCCTGGCCTCATAATTGCTACTTTAGAAGTAATAGGCAGGGCCATGGATAAGGGTTGTAATACACAACACCTGTTACAGCTGAGTATGTTTGATGGACCCTTGAGGTTACAGGTGAACTGGCCTGGTAGCTGTCACAGTTCACCCATAAAGTACCAAGTTTGCTATGGGTATGAAGATCAAGGCTTCAAGTGAATTAATCCTTAATGACACCCCTGATGGGAGTGAAATACAACTACATGTGACTACTAAGAAAATATAATTGCTCTTTCTGTCCCAGTGTTACTGATGTCATATTAAACTTCACTCTTTTTAAGGTGGCCAGCTCCTCAACACAGTTGGTGCTGGTCCACTCCCGATGGTGTCGATGTCTGTAATCATTATAATGTTTTTTTTATCATCTTTATCTTTAGATGAAGAAAATATGAATCCTCACCCAGGACGTGCTTATCATTCACACAGTGGCAATGATGGTGAGCTTTCTACTCTCCCCTCCCCGAGTTCTTCAGTGGTTGATCTAGACAGCAATGCTGGTACTGTGGAAACAGAAGTTCTACTAAGTAGTTTCAAAGGAACTAGACCTTTAGCTTCAGGTATAGAGTCCAACACTGATTAAAATGAATACATGTACCAGCATATTTTACATATTACATGTACATTTACAAAATTTACTCATATCAACCTTGAAGCAAATAGGCTTTGCAAGTTAAAAAAATTATGAAGTAGCTATCCCTGTGAGCATACATGTAGTTAGTGTGAAAAAGATCATTTAAAAAGGTATCATTCAGTGTATAAGAAAATAAATCATATTAACAAATACCGGTATGATGGAAGATATACATGTGCATGTACCTGTGGGTTTTACTTGGATAATTAAACAGAATGTACATGGAATAACAGCTGAGTCAGACATGCAGTACATGTACATGTAAGTTATTGAGAATGAATCAGTGATGCAAACCCTTGGATTGTTCTGTAAAGCGGCATTACAACCATCAGGTTATTTACTAGGTTCCAAATAATGGATTGCATCACTGGCACCAAGTGTGCAATTAGTAACTGGACCAACCTGTGGAATGTGAATGTTAACATAATTAAAATGTGTACATTATTATGTAATGAGCCTTGGCCAAGGGGTAATTAGTTATGTTTTAAAAATAACTTGTACATGTTATTTTAATTCTAGCTCTCTGTAGTGTTGTACTACAGTGGAATTTTATGATGTCATAGACTGGTGCAGTTAAACACAACTTTTGTTTAGACTGTTAAGGTTATCAATTCTATGCTTTGCAATGTATATATTTTGTTCTTTGCAAAGAAACATTAAACTCTTTTTGCATTGCACAGATTATAATGACTAATTAAACTGATTAATTTGTTGCACCTGACTGCTTCTGTCAAAGTCTTTTTTTACCCTGGATTAGTCTGTACTAATAGTTTCCAAACGTTTGTTTTCCTTTCTAGGATCCTATTCCAGTAAGGCATCATTGAGATCCCCACCAATAGCAGGGACAATGAAAAATCGTTCTCGACCTGATGGCAGTACAGAATACCCCAGCTGGGTGTCTGGACTTGGCAAAGAGTACCCCAGCTGGGTGGAAGATCTTGACACTACTGGACAGAGCAGAAAAAAGGAGAGGTCAGTATTCAAACATGGTATACACAGACTGCTGAGCATGTGCAGATGAGGTGACCGCTGACTGTTGCTAGAATTGCGGGTTCCAAGAACCCCTGGGCAATTGGCCGTTCCGAAATTCAGCAGGGAACTGGGGCGAGTTTCCAAATTTTAACGAATCGATAAACTGACACCACCATATCAAAGGTCATGTTAACATTGCTCATTTGACCAAGTTTGATGCTTTTAGGGTGAACAGAGACCAAGTTATGGACTGTGAAATATGATTCAAAATCCATACAAACGTTTCTAATTTTGAGACAGCGTCCCCCAAAATCATACAAACTCTTAAAATTTTTAATCAATTTTGCGACAACCGTAAAATCCCGTCATGCACCCATCATTTGAAAGAAGCTGAGATGAAAATTGCTATGTTCGCTCATTTTAAACAGTATCACGGAAATCATAAAAATTTTATGAGTTTGTATGATTTTGGGGGACGCTGTCTCAAAATAAGAGACGTTTGTATAGATTTTGAACCATATTTCAAGGTCCATAACTCGGTCTCTGTTCACCCTAAAAGCATCATACTTGGTCAAATGACCAATATTAACATGACCTTTCATGTGGTGGTGTCAATTTATCGAGTGGTTAAAATTCAGTCCCCTGCTGAATTTCGGAACGGCCAATTAACGTATTCTTCCGCGAAGTTGTACATGTACATACAATGTAACAATGTAGAAGTCGTGAAAGAAAGAGTTTAAAGATAACG
The DNA here is from genome assembly GCA_019787425.1 of Platygyra sinensis. Lineage (NCBI taxonomy): Eukaryota > Metazoa > Cnidaria > Anthozoa > Scleractinia > Merulinidae > Platygyra > Platygyra sinensis. The sequence goes on along the minus strand of JAHPZR010045245.1, from coordinate 51,141 downwards.
AAATTGTTCAAGACATTGTAAAAACGTTGGCAAACAAGAAGTGTAAGATCAAATTTTGAGCCGGTAAACTAACTTGATTTTAAACTGGAGGACAATTCTGAAATTTGAGACGTTGAGTGGCAGTATTGAGAATAGGCTCGATTTCCGCCGCTCTCTCGTGTATGGTCTACCCTCCCCGAGAGGGAGGAGCGGAGAGGAGCGCGGGCTCATTTCCCGAACAGCGACTGGTAATCGAGCCTATATTATTGAGAACTGTTGCGCACCCAGTGCGTTTAACCAACGCCAATGCAGCGCTTGCTCCTCTTATGTTGACCTTCGGTATGTTAATTAATGTACACCCATCTATCAATGCTAATTACTTAATAACGTGAGGTCGTGAGGTCGTTACGGGAAAATTTCAAACTGAGGCCTTGCCGTATTGACCGAGCGATAGGGAACTTAAGCACCGACGACGGCGACGCCAGGGACGACGCCTAGTAAAAAGTGAATTTAAATTTTACTCTCGAATTTCGTAAGTAATTAAACCCGTTCAGAGCGCAAATCTATCTAAACACCTGCTCAAACTAAATGTGCAAAGCCAACGATCAGTTACATAAGGAAATCCAAAATATTTGCCGTCGTGGCGTACGTTCTCCACAATACGCAAAACTTGGTCATTTCACGTTGTAGTTTGGCAGAGAACGGTAACGAAATGTACAAAGATTTATAACGCACGTGCACAGCTATTGTTCTGCTCATTAAATCTTTTGTTTGGTGACGTTCCCGTTGCCGTTGTCGTCGTGGTTTGCTTAAGTTCCCTGATAGCGAGGTCAATACGGTAGGCCGAGGTTTGAGATTTTTCCGTAACGACCGAACGGTCGAGGTAATTAAGTTGTTTATTATATGGCTAATAAAACGATTCTAAAGAAAGAAAAGACATCTAAATTCAAGGGGAAGTCGTTACTTCACATCCGGTGATGCCCGCGCTTATCTATTCATTCAACTTTCCAACAAACTGCACAACAGAATTCAGCGAACTAACGCGTACTCCGTCAAGAAAATATATTTATTTTTGGAAAACAATGATCAATACGGCCGCAAAAAGTATTTTAGTATAGTTGTGTTACTATATGACGAGAGAATTTTCATTAACATTCTCAAGAATCAACCACCAAACGTCAATTCCTACAGAAAAGTGCTTCAAACTTGCTCAAAAGCCGTGTGGCCGTGTCCGAGCGGTGAAAGAAAATACAATTTAAACGGAATCAGCTAGCACTACTCTTCGTCGTCACTTTCGGTGAAAACTCTTCGCTTTTTCTGAGTTTCCAGGATTATAGTTACTGGCCCATTAAAGATCTTGAACTGGCGCTCAGAAATGCTGCAAATGTCCACACCGGAAAAAAAATCCGCTCGGCTGTTTGAATCTGATGGTCCTTGAAGATGTTTAAACTGGCTTGTGTCACAGCAAGAGAATTTGTTGATGTTGACTGCGTTGACTGCTGTACTGCTCTTGTGTCACCAATTGCCTTTTAAATGGTGAAAGGACAGTGAAAGGAGGCCTGCCTTCGGAAAGGAACCTCTCATGTATACTTCGCTGCAAGCCCGACAGGGTGTCTGTGTCAGGTTCATAATCGTGGCCATCCGTTTTCCGATATCTATAAAAAAACTTTCAGTTGCGAAAAAGTAGTCAAGATGAGCAGCCGGTAAAACCAAAACTTGTACTATGCTTCCTTTGTTTATTGACGACAAATATCGCTGAAATGTTTTCATTTCACTGGCAGTTTTCCTTCTGCATCTGGTAAACATATCATTGATTGACACAATCTGATATGTTGCTCCTAAGACACACCCAAACAGTACTCTTGATGTGCAGCCTCCAGTACAGTGTAGGAACAGCATATCAGCTGCAAATGTCTTCCTTTGAATATTCCATTCTGTTGCACACATACAACAGCAACTGGGCAAGTGGATTTCTCATTGCTTTTGTACGAAGTTTTGTGTACATACTGTATTGCAAAATAAAATTTGATTGGTTTTTGAATGAATGACAGCAAATATTGAGTTTTTTAATTTACACATTTGAATTTTCTTTGCTGTTTCTGCTGTAACCACATGTATAGCATAACTGCAACCCACCCTGTGTTTTCACCAATCTTCATTTCTGCCCCCTCTGGGCATTTACATGTACCAGGTGATCCCAGGTACAATGATCATCCATACAATGATCAAAATATTAATTACCATGGCAAAAAATGACATTACAACCCAAGAACCAAACTTTCCAGTACGTAAAACAGTGTACATATTACAGACATCTGCTATGTTCTCAAGACCTAGGGATAATAGTGATATTACCTTTAACAAATTTAATTCATATTTCGTCAAACCTGGGAGACCACCAGCATACTGTGGTTGCCTTCGAGATAAAGGATGTTTAGGTTTCAATGGCGTCCCTTCTTAATTATTTATACTGGCGTTATATTAATTAAACAGGCCCGGGTCGAAGACCTTCGGGCTCTATTCCCAGTTAATTTTCTCATTCATGTGAAAATCGTGCCATAATTTCGTGACAAGTGTGTGTTTGAGAATGTAAATTCCAGTGACGGTTGCAATGTACATGTACTTTTGCTCCGTTTGTTTACTCGGCGTACAACGCTAAAACTTGTAACCGCACAATTACGAATAAATTTCACTCCCGCTAGCAACCATAAGGCCTGGTTTAAACGTCGCATTTTACATGCACCGAATCAAATAGTAATTTTAGCCGACTCGAATGAATATGTTCGGCCGATTTGATTTAAACGTCGCATTGTTTTGCTGAATAAAATTGCTGAGCGCGAGCGACGTGTTTTATATTCCCATTCGAGCAAACAAATCATTTAACATAATTTCAATTCGATTCGGCACATGTAAAATGCGGCGTTTAAATCAACTGTTGAACTTCAGTCGAATATTCGACTGGATCAGTCGAATATTCGACTGACTCGCATCGAATTGAAATATGCCGCATTTAATTGATTTAGACGTCGCATTTCACATGCATTTAATTTGGCAATTCGATTCGGCGCATGTAAAATGCGACGTTTAAACCGGGCCTAATTTAAACAAAACGTTGATCATGACTCTCTAAACTCTGGTCTACGCATCAAATGTCTGTTTCGATTTTTAACATAACATGGTCATTTCAGGAACTGAAAAATTCGAATTGACATCTAGATTGCAAGTCTCTCGGAATTCCAACTCGAGATTACTAGCTTAGCGAGGAAGCAGGTTGAAGGGGTTGCCTAGGACGCGTTCGTACGCTTCTATACTCACAGATACTCATTCACCGTGAAATTACTTCTCCGACAGACTTTACTGGTGACTAGTGTTCGACACTGCAACACAGTAGCAACACTTTTTACGAACAATCAGAGATTTCGCGCCTTTATAAATGATGTGAACTCAGTTGGCACGAATTAGCTTCACAATGACTGCTCACCTGAACCCGGGAGTTCCAGAGTAGTTCTGTATCCGAAAGGTGCAACTTTGCTTGACAACTCTTTTGCATAAGTTACGTTGACCCACTCCAAAAGCTCGTCGACTTTTCTAGCAGGCGATTTACTTGGAGGACTTCTTAGCGATCTTTCCAATGAATCCATAAAGTAAAATTTCGGCGCTGG
>JAHPZR010045245.1:22500-35000 GCA_019787425.1 Platygyra sinensis | reverse complement strand
AACTTTGCACCCGTACGGTAATACATATAAACCAGAAAAATAGAAAAATTAGTAATAGAAAATAATAGCTAACCAAAATAACAAACAAGGAGGAACGGATAATACGAAGAAAGGTTAACCTTAACGGTGTCCTGACTTCACGAGATAAAAAACTTGCTGAAGACCTAGGTCCTATTTATTCTAAAAAGGCTTGACAAGTGATTACGCAACAACACGAAGTAACGAAAAATAAGCGTTCCTACAAACAATAAAGCGGACAATAACGAATACCAACGACTAATGAACTAGTGCTACATACCAAAAATAGAAGAACAGTTAATTAAAAGAAAACAAAGGGAAACAAACCAAAAAACCTAATTTGAGTGTTTCCCAGTTTTAGCTGAGGGATATTCAGTCACGTGACGTGTTTAGACGAATCGCACGCGAGCGAAAAGATTTGATGGATTATAATCAGGAATATTGACAAAGGCAGCTTGATAGTGACAATGTAACAACTAGTGGCTTACTTTTCTGCAATTTTATATTAATAAATTCAAAGCCATTTACTTGAAGGGCTACAATTTTCTAAGAAATACAAAAGCGATATACAATTTGGTGTATGTACTGATGTTTGTGGCCAAATACAATTTTATTCAAACAGGTACAAAGGAAATTTCAGGACAGCTCTTAGCTATAGTATTTAGTGATTGTCTCATGCCTAACAGAGAATCAAACTCTATTCCGGTATCATTATTAAATGCAGAAGAACATGTGTTAAGGAAAGAGGCAATAAAGCTGTCATTTCTAGCAATAAGAAAGTACTTGCAAGAGATTAAAGAATAATAAATTTCACTTCATCTCCTACACATAATCTGCTGGCAGCCGGTCTTTTCTCTAAGGGTCACTAGGACGAGCGTTTAGTCATCGCGAACGCAAATTGCGTTGGCCGTATCGAGAAGAAGGCGAGACAGGGTCGTATGGCCGAGTGGGGAAGAAGGCGAGACGAGAAAAAACCTTCTTCTCGTGCGTGCCGCGCCCATGTCTCGTCCCATTCTCCTTTAGGCTAAATAGTCTCTCCTCATAATCCCTGCAGAAATTTCGAGAGAAAAACAGACTGCCAGCAGGGTGTTTCGATAAATTTAAGCCCCTTTGCTAGTACGCTGACTTGGTGGTCAGTTAATGTGTGGTCTGAAAGGTTTTTGAGGTATTTTTCATTTTTCTCCCTTTCAGTGATAAGTCGCCTCTGCATTATATCTTTTCTACGCTTTTTGCGTTTGTTATTTTACCACCGTCCTCTTGAGAACCCCAAGGTCACTCAGCCTGATGGTCACTGAAACACTACGAAAGGTCAATGAACTCATTGCTAAACTACACAATTGCAAACATGTAGATGACATCACAAAAAGGTGGCTTTCACAAACCCCAAACCCGCCCGGAATTCCGATTTTCTACACTTTAACGAAAATCCACAAGCCTTTACCAGTCGGCAGACCCATTATATCGGGCTGTGAAGGCCCGACTGAAAGGATATCATCCTTTGTGGACCATTTATTACAGCCTATTGCTCAAAAACAAACATCGTATCTTAAAGATACGACTGATTTCATCAACTTTATAGAGAAAACTGAAGTGTCACAGAACACTATTTTAGTGTCAATGGATGTAACTAGCTTGTATACAAACAAGATGAGGGCATCACAATAGTATGCGAAGCATACGACAAATACCACAACACCAGTCCTCCCATCCCGTCCCACTACCTTAAACAAATACTCGGCCTCATACTCAAAGAAAATTCGTTCCAGTTCAACGGAGAAAACTATCTCCAAATTCACGGAACGGCCATGGGAACGAAAATGGCGGTCGCTTTCGCCAATCTCTTCATGGCAGAAATCGAAACAAAAATGCTTAATGAAAGCAGAATCAAGCCGAAAGTATGGAAACGTTACATAGATGACGTTTTCTCTCTATGGGATGTCAGTAGACAGGACATTGATCTATTCATAGAACAAGCTAACACATTTCATTCAACTATAAAGTTTACAGCTGAAATCTCAGAGAAAGAAATCACATTCTTAGACACGGTAGTGTACAAAGGTGAAAGATTCCTTAAAGAAGCTATCCTCGACGTCAAAACTCACTACAAGCCGACCGAGACGTTCCAATATACACACTACTCCTCTTGCCACCCACCAGGCGTTAAGAGAGGCTTTATTAAAGGAGAAGCAATCAGACTTCTTAGAATAAACTCTTCGGAAAAAAATTTCCAGGAGGCCATGTGTAACTTCAAAACACGACTTGAAGCACGTGGTTACCCAAAAAGCCTAATTGAAAGGACGTTATCGGAGGTCTCGTTTGCCGGACGGCAGTCGGCGCTCAAAAAACAAACCAAACAGACTAAAGGCAAAATTATGCCTTTTGTTACGACATACCATCCAGGGGTGAAAGACTTAAAACAAATACTGATGCAAAAATGGAGCCTCATCCAAAATCAGCCACTGCTGAAAACAATTTATACAACGCCTCCTATTATATCATATAAAAAAAGGAAAATCGCTCAAACTTTAGAGGCTCATGTGCCGCTACTGCAAAACCACAAAGGGGAGTCTGTGTCGGCCTGTCTATGACCTTTACTACACGTGGATGAATTCCACTCACATCTCAATTCTATCAACATGTGTGCATAAAAAGGGGAAACTAAGCGAGTAGCGGAAGCCATGCCTTACCGCTAATAATTACCCTGCCAATTTCATTTACAATGGCCGCCAACAAAATAGACAACAAGAAGTGGATGATACCGGCCAGCGCGGCATGGTTTTTTTTTATTTTAAACAACCGTTTTATTTTTTACAACAAAGGAGAAAACTACTGAAAATAAGAGATACTTAACCTAATTACAATACTATACTTTACTCTTTCAACGGATCTGCACTAGTTACAATGAGATTCTTACAAGACCTACGAATAAAAACTAATGATACCTATAGACACTTCGATGATGTACTTTTTCCTTTCCTTTTTTTAAGTTAAAGTATTAACAGGACAAGAAAGAAAAGAAAAAGAAAATGCGAAGGAGCATCATAAAAGAGAACCAGAAACTTGCTTTTCTATTTTTAACTTGGCATTTAATTTTGATGTAATCTCCCAATCAAGTTTCCTTTCATTTACCTTAATAATAATAATAATAACAACAACAACAACAACAACAACAACAACAACAATAATAATAATAATAATAATAATAATAATAATAATAATAATAATATTTACCTTGTGATAATGTAGATAATAGTTAGCAAATAATAAACAGAAATTCAATTTCCTAACAATATAATTATCCTTCCGACAAGTCATACCAAATAATAATTCATAGTTTGCCGGGGATAATGAGGTGTTATGCATCTCATTGAACCAGTTCAGCAGCTGATTGTGAAATGAAATTGTCGTACTACAGTTTTGAAATGTGTGAAGAACTGAGTCAGGCTCACCACAGTAGAAACATATATCATTGTCTGTGATTCCATAGAGAGTAAGTTCTTTCTTCGTAGCGACGATGCGATGGATTAACTTAAAGTAAAATTCTCTCAGTTGATTCTCCTTACAAATAAGCTTCACTCTATCAAAGATCCTGTTCCATGGCAGAGCCGTCGGAGCAAATTCGCGGTCCCATTTCATTGGACCAGTGGCCAGCTGGGACTTCCGTTTATTGAGAAAAAGCCAATAATAGTCATCAGATCTAAGTTTCAAGAGGTTGTATTGAAATAAGGTGCCGCCGGATAGAAAGTTGACATTAGGCTTAACACGCTCCTTGGCTTTTTTCCGTAGGGCGCTCGGAATTGCAGTGATTACTTGGAAATAATTGAGAAAGCTACAATTGATTCCATAACGCTGTTGGAACTAGTACTGTTCAAATGATAAAAAATTACCACTAGCTAGCGTCGATTACATCATGCAACGTGAAGACACCCTTTTCGACCCAATCATGGTAAAAAAAAAGTCCTCCCGTCAATGAGGATTTCTTTATTATTAAGAGTGTGTCCATGAGAAAACCAGGCAGGAGGTGATACAGCTCAAATCACCGATTTTGCTCAAACTTGGCATAAATGTTGGGTTTGGTGAGTAAATGATTATGGGAAAAGCTTAGGTTAAAATATTATATTCCCTTCAAGTTTGGGGCACCCCCTAAAAAAATGGCCCTTTGTCACTAATTTACGCATATTTAATTAGCTGTCTTTGATTTAGCACTTCTACAACAAGAAAGGTCATGTGAAAATGAAATCCACAGGATCATATTCTACTATTATTAGTCTCAAAGTACAGATATTCATTTGAACCAGACAATTTGATTTCTCTTTGCGGCTCCATCCTAAGTAAGGTGCATATTTTGTAGTGTTGTGAATAGCCTTTAATTAATGGCAAATATCTGCACTGGGCAACAGCAAATACGCATTATTCTAACATGGATAGTGAAAGCAATCACTAAAGTTCTCAAAAAAGCCATAAAATGTTTGGGGACCTCAATATTTTTTCTGTGCTGGCATACTGTTTGTTGCAGCAGAACCGTGCGTGACATTGTGCATGACATTTGTTTGTATGACGTTTGCGTTTTGTATGACGTTTGCGGTGTCCTGGTCCGGGTCGAGTCCCGGATGACCACGCTAGTCGCACTTTACTTTCGCAAATGTTCTCTCTGAAGGTGTAGTAGAACGATTATATTAAGGTTTCTTCACGGTATATGACATTAAGGCTCGACTTTTACGGATTAAGGACTCTACAAGGTTTCGCAACGCACAAGGACACAGATGTGAGTTTTTCCCTTTATTCATTTAGAGTGATTTGTTCTTGTCTTTATTGTATCTTCGTATTCGCGCCATGCCTACCTTGTAACACCAGGTTTTGTCGCTTTTTTACAGTTTTCGTTACCGCACTATTGGCTTATCGCACTATTGGCTTATCGCATTATTGGTTCATTACATCGTTTCTATCAGCTATCGTAAGGAGAGTTAGTGGTATCGGAATCAGGAGTGCGTGTAAACAAATTTCCGTGAATGCTTCGAATAAACTGAGTTGTTGTTTTTAAGCTTACGTTTACGGCTCATTACAAGGCCAGAGTGGCAGTTCCGCTGCCACACTGTTTAAATAGGACTTCACGCCTTTTTGGCCACTTTATGAACATTCACTAATACACAAAAGCCATTTTTCTGTCTTAACCTAACCGAAATTAACAAGAAATATCTATCTAAGTATTTCCCTATCAATATCCAGTATAAATTCGGCGAAAAGGAACACTTGAGACATTTCTGTCCTATATTTTCAGAAGTATTTTGTGACATTCTCTCGATATCGAAAAATTGAGGCAGAAGAAGATTCAACGCTTAAGTTCCCTCAACTTGGGTTTTCAGGCGTAAAATAAAATTGAAACAAGAAATAAGTACTACATACAGTGATTGTACATGTCACTTGGACGCGATTTTGCGCTCTCTTCGATTCTTGGATTGCGAAATGTCCATGCAGTTTTGTGCCATCTGTTCCGTTGCTTCGACCCGAATACCATTGCCATCCCGCCTTCATCATCAGAGGTATCAACAGCTGCCGAAACGGTACTCAAAAGGTCATTTGAAATCCAGGGAGAGTGATCACTTTAACATTCAGATTGCTTTTTAAATTCCATCACACAACACTCCGCCATTATGAACTTGGATGTTGAAAAGTCAGCGGTTACCTCCTTTTAATCCGGTAACTACGTCATGTATAGTGACACAAATTGTACCGCTTAATATCAACAAAGATGGCGGAAATTATGGTTTGTGGTGGTTTTGTAAGAAATCTGTATCCTATAACACTTACAACAGTGATAGCTCTTCCTGGATTTTAAACGGCCTTATGAGTAGCTGTTTCGACAAATGTTGATATCTCTGATGACGAAAGCGGGAAGGCAAAGGACATTCTCTTTAAACCTCGGGTCGAAGCAACGAAACAGATGACACAAAACTGGACATTTCGCGGTCCAAGAATCAGCGAGAGTGCAAAAATTGCATCTAAGTGACATGTATGTAGTAGTTATTTCATGTTTCCACTCTAATTTACGTCTGAAAACCTATGTTGAAGGAACTTATACGTTGAATCTTCATCTGTCGCGTTTTATCGATAACCGTGAGTAGTAGCTCTGAAAATATTTGACAGAAATGTGTCAAGTGCTTCTTTTCAGCGAATTGATACTGGATATTGATAGGAAAACACCTAGGTAGGTATTTCTTGTTGATTTCGAGTTAGGGTAACACAGAAAAATAATTTCCGTGTTTTAGTCAATGTTCATTAAACGGCCAAAAATCGTGAATTCCTATGTAAGCAGTATGCTAGCACAGAAAAATTGTTGAGGTCCCCAAACATTTTATGGCTTTTTTGAGAACTTTAGTGATTGCTTTCACTATCCATGTTAGAATAACGAGTATTTGCTGTTGCCCAGTGCAGATATTTGCCATTAATTAAAGGCTATTCACAACACTATAAAATATGCACCTTACTTAAGATGGAGCCGTGGAGAGAAATCAAAATGTCTGGTTTAAATGAATATCTGTGCTTTGAGACTAATAATAGTAGAACATGATCCAGTGGATTTCATTTTCACATGGCTTTTCTTGTTGTAGAAATACTAAATCAAAGACAGCTAATTAAATATGCATAAATTAGTGAAAAAGGGCCATTTTTGGAGGAGGTACCCCTAACTTGAAGAGAATAAAGTATTTTAACCTAAGTTCTTGCCATAATCATTTACTCACCAAACCCAACATTTATGCCAAGTTTGAGCAAAATCGGTGATTTGAGCTGTATCACCTCCTGCCTGGCTCTGCCTGGTTTTCTCACACACTCTTAAAGAGAATCATCTCTTGTTCGTCCTTAAAGTTGTAAAGACTTTTGAAGTCCAGAAAAGAGAATAAGATATCCTTATAGAAGGATGGTATGTCCGAGTCCTTTAAAAATTTGCTATCATAGTTAGAGCGTAAGAGAAAGTTGAGAAAGACCCCCATACTTGTTAAAATATAATTTTGGAACTACTGACCAGGTATCCTCTGCCTTGCCATCACTTTTGAGGAGACGCTGGATCCATGCTAAGCGCAAGGACTTAAACATAATTTCAACATTAGTGACCCGCAAACCACCATCGCCATAGTCCTGATATAAGACTTGTCTCTTAATTTTATCTGGTTTGTTTTTCCATAAGAACTGGAAAAGTAGCGATTAGATGGCAGATGTGTAATTATTTGGAATGTCAAGCATAGAGGCCGAATAAACAATGTGAGATAATCCTAGAGTTTTCGAAATCAAGCACCGCCCAAACAGAGAAAGTTTACGCGAACGCCAAGCTGAAAGTTTTGTCTTGAGATTATCCACCTTTTGAGCAAAGTTCTTCCTTTCATTGCCAACATTATCATTTGAAATAAAGGTTCCCAACACTTTCACCGGTTCACTAGTCCAGTCTAGACCAAGAGGTCTGTCGAGGTTAGATCTTCAAGGACCTAACCACAAGGCTTTTGTTTTAGACTTTTTCAAACGAAGACCTGAGATTGCACCAAAATCAGCTAAAATATTAAGCGCATTTCCAACTTTTGTTAGATTTTTACATATAAGAGTCGTATAATCAGCAAACTGACTCAGTTTAATTTCCTTCTTAAAAAGCTTGATACCTTGAACGATTTTATCGTTTTTTATTTTTGAGGCCAGTATCTCGGCCACCAGAATGAAGTGGTATGGCGACAAAGGGCAGCCTTGTCGAACCCCTCTTGACAAGAGTATTTGTTTCGTGCAAAGGCCATTATTAAGCGGAATAGAGCTCTCTGCATTACATTAGAAGGTTTGAACCCAGCGCTTTAAGCTATCTTCGACAAAGTTTGTTGAATTAACGGCCACTCAACTGTGTCAAAGGCTTTCCTAAAGTCTAACTGAAGCAAAAATGCCAGAAACATTTTGTAATTTGGTTTGATCAAGGATGTCATTGATCAATCTAATATTCTGGCCAATAAATCTCTCTTTCATGAAACCGGATTGGTCAGAATGCATTAAAGCGGGAAAGACATTTTTAATTCTCGATGCTATAGCTTTTGAAGCAATTTTATAGTCAACATTTAATAATGTAATTGGGCGCCAGTTTGATAGCTCAACCGGGTTGGAGTCGTCTTTCGGAATCAGTGTAATAACTCCTCTCCTCTGAGAAACGGACATCTCCCCATGGAAATAAGCTGCATTGAGACTTTTAAGTAAATCAGGCGCAAGAAGCTCAAAGAACTGAACATAAAACTCGACTGTGAACCCGTCTTCCCCAGGGGACTTCCCATTGCTGAACGTTTTGAGAATCTGTCGACATTCGTCGACAGACAATTCACCTTCCAGCTTATTCTTATCGACTTCAGACAATTGCGGCAAAACAACATTTTCAACAAAGTTGTCGAATAGTTCTCCGGAACTGGAAAATTGAGAAGTGAACAGATCTCGGTAAAAGTTCTCAATTTGTTATTATTTAATATTTCGGCATCTTGGACGACAGTTTTGTTTTCAGCGATCTTCAGTTCAACTATAGTTTTTTGTACGAAATTTTTGGCCTCTAGGTTAAAAAAATACTTTGTCGGCTTTTGCCTTGTTCCACCCACCTCAGTTTTGATCTGAACATTGCACCTTCACCTTTTTTTATCATACCAGTGTTGCAACTCTTTCTTCCATTTTTCAAGCTCCGACAGCTCAGACAACAAATCCATCTGGGAGCCGGTATGATTTAAAATTGTGGCGTCTAGCTCCACCAACCGTTTTTCTAAATTCTCAATATATAATCTTGTGGCCCTAGCTTTATTTTTTGCGTATGGAATACTAATACCTCTCAATTCCATCTTGATTAATTCGCATCTTAAGCGCGCAGCCTCAACCTCCCTATATTTTACTTTAATCATCGGATAACTGTTTTCAATTAGCGTTATAAACACTTGATCTTTCAACAGAGAATTATTGAACTTCCAAAGTCCCGGGCTGCGCTTATTAGTGACCATTTTAATACCCAATCTGACTGCTCTGTGGTCGGGAGCTATTGAGATTTTGGTATCAGCCACGGGGACAAGATGACCCCACGATTTTGTAATGAGAAAGTAATCAATTCTTGACTTCAATTTGAGTGCCTTAGATTCATAAGTATAAAACTTCCCATTTGGATTCTTTACTCTTAAAATGTCAACAAGTCCGAATTCCCTGGACAAGGCCAACACCTGCTCGCGATAAGCGGTAGGCCTCCATGGAATACTACCGCTTTTGTCAACGGCTTCCAAGGCGACATTCCAATCCCCACCGAGGATAAGTTCACTAATATTTGCATTTGAACATAAAAATTCATTCAATGTTGAAATAAACCGTAGCTGCAGTTCAAGGTTGTTCGGAGCATAAATATTACAGAGTGAGACTTAGGTAGAATTAAGCTTATGTTAACCAAAACTATCCGATCATCAACATCGAAATACTGAGATTCAATCAAAAGATTACAAGCTGACGGATTGAAAAGGATGCAAACACCTTTTTGGCGATTAGTACCATGAGAGAATAACATTTCACCACCCCATTCGCTTTTCCAGATCAATTCATCTTTAGGTTCAGAGTAGGTCTCCTGAAGAAAATAGCAGTGACATTTTTGATCCTTAAGATAAGAGAAGATGCTCCTTCGCTTTCGTTGATTTTTTAAACCTGTTAGAAAATGGACTGCGTGACTGTCACGCTGTGAAATTGAACTTTATTCCTTTTGCTCTCGTTGCGAAATGATAAGCTGTAATCACGTGATATAAGCTTAGGATTTCACAAAACCATGTGCGAGTCGACGTGTGATCTAGCGATTGTAATATTCCTTCGTGTTGGGACATTTAAAAGCAGTGAAGTGATTCGAGTCTGTTGGTCCTTTTAACGTGAATGTTATCGGGAAAATCTCTTGTGTTAGAAGCAATCGGAAGATTCCTGACACAAACTGGCACCTCCGACGGGACTGTGAGCGAAACAACGAAACAAAGCAAGGGAAAACCTGACCCGAAGCTCGAACAACAACATGACAATGGAGGCGTTGACCTCGGAGCTGGACGTGCAACTTAAACTTCTTACATTTACTCAAGGAAAAACCAAGGGGATCGTCGAGAAAGCAAACAGTGAAGGAATCGAACGTCATCGTGAAGCTCTTCGAGCGATTGTGAAGAAAGTCGAAAACGTAAAAACGCAGATTGAGCAAGCGAAAGTGGAGAGTGGCGTTGAAGTTGGCGAGCTAGCCGAATGGAGCGCTGGAGTTGAGGCACAACAAGCAACGGCTGACGAGGAAATCAAGTATTTATCGGAAACACTAGTTCAAATCGATTATAAAACAAGTTTGCAAGCGAAGAAATGCGAAGAGGAGCTGGTCGAGAGAGATCGGGACAAACAACTGCAGTTTGAGCGTGCACAGCTAGAACAGAAGCTGGAATTTGAGAAGAAGATTGAAGAAGCAAGGAAAAGTCAATTGGGTCAAGTTGTGGAGTCGCCTGCTCCAGTGAAAAGCGCTAAATTGCCAAAGCTGGTCATCACTAAGTTTAGCGGAGAGTTAACGGACTGGCCACGTTTTTGGAACCAGTTCGAAGCTGAAATCGATCGTTCTGAAGTGGCTGCCGTAACAAAGTTCTCGTATCTCAAGGAGCTTGTTAATCCCAAGGTTAAAACCGCCATTGATGGTTTGCCCTTCACGACAGAAGGTTATCAGCGGGCTAAAAACATCCTTAAGTCGAAATATGGTCAGACGAGCGAGATTGTAAACGCGTATGTTCAGAACATAATGGCGCTTCCGGTGATTACTGGCTCACATCCAAAGAAGATTCACGAGTTCTACGAAAAGTTGTTGTTCAACGTACAGTCTTTGGAGACGCTCGGAAAGTTGAAAGAAATCAGTGGGTACGTGAGAATGTCCATCGACAAGCTACAAGGAATCAGGGGCGATCTGGTAAGGACGGACGACAATTGGAGAGAGTGGGATTTTCCAAACTTCGTGGAAGCCCTCAGGAAGTGGACAGAGAGAAATCCTGTCGAACTTGAACTGAACGAGAAGCCGCCTGACCGGAAAAAGCCACCCTTCCTGCGAGACGGATCATTTCAAGCCCTGCAGAAAGACGAACGAGTTCGAGGATGTGTCTATTGTGAGAAACCTGACCACAGATCAGTAGACTGCAAAACAGTTGCATCAGTTGATGAGCGCAAACGAGTGCTAAGCAGGAAACACCTATGTTTCAATTGTACCGGCACCAGACATAGGGCTGCAGATTGCAGATGCCGTGTATTATGTCAAGTTTGTCAAAAGAGACATCACACCTCCATCTGTGATAGGCTTGGTGAGCAGCTGATGACAGCCACCTCAACAGGGAAAACAGCGGTGATTCATCCAGTGGTGGTTGTGAAGGTCCAAGGAGTGAAGTGTCGTGCGCTTTTGGACACTGGAGCGGGTAGTTCTTATGCTTCAGCAGCACTCCTCAGCCTCTTGCGAGTTCGCCCTTGCCAACGTGAAGTACGCCAAATCGAGATGATGTTAGGCGCGGTTACTAAGCAAGTCGAAATATTTCAAGTGCAAGTCAGTTCAACCTCTGGAGACTTTTGCTTAAACACTGAAGTTACGAAAGTGGATAAGAATCAGCTACTCTCTTTAGAAAACCCTCGCTACCAGCAGTGCTTGGCCAAGTATCCCCACCTGAAAGGAATTGAAATGGAAGACAAGGAGTCTAAGGATATTCTGCCAGTACACCTCATCCTTGGAGCCAGTGATTATGCAAAAATCAAGACCGAAACTGCACCCCGTGTTGGAGCCCTAGGTGAGCCTATAGGAGAAAAGACCAAGCTCGGTTGGACCATAATGTCTCCTGGGAAGGAAGTAGACTTATCACCAATGTTCTTCGCACAGACCTCGCACGTAGACTATGACAACTTGTGCAAGCTAGATGTTCTGGGCCTAGCTGATTCGTCCACTGGTGATCAAGAGGAAGTTTACGCAGACTTCAAGGAGCAGTTGACACAGGATGCTGAAGGATGGTATGAGACAGGGCTTCCATGGAGAGGCAACCATCCTCCCCTTCCCAGCAATGAAGTAGGAAGTCTTCGACGATTGGGGAACCTTGTGAAGAAATTACGCAGCCAAGGAACTATTGAACGGTATGACCAAGTCATCCAGGATCAGATCAAAGCCGGCATAGTTGAAAGAGTTTCTGGACCTGTGACCGGGAGGCGGGAGTTCTACATCCCACACAAGCCAGTACTGCGGGAATCAGCAGAAACAACTAAGCTTCGTGTCGTTTATGATGCATCTGCTCGTGCAAACTCTGGAGCACCTTCCTTGAATGAATGTTTAAATCCCGGGCCTCCCCTTCAGAATCAGTTGTGGAATGTGCTGGTCCGTGCTCGTTTCCACCCTGTTGCAATTGCAGGAGATATCAAACAAGCCTTTCTCCAAGTCAGAATCCGAGAAGAAGACCGTGATGCGCTAAGGTTCCATT
>JAHPZR010045245.1:10000-20000 GCA_019787425.1 Platygyra sinensis | reverse complement strand
TCAGTGGAAGTTGGGAGTGGTGATCGACTTGATAATTGGTCGAGATGGTGTCGTCAGAGGAGCAAAGCTACGCACTCCTAAGTCAGTCATTGAGCGCCCAGTGCAGCATTTATATCCACTTGAGCTTACCTGTGATATGACAGTGGCACCAGCAGCTCTGAACCCTTCTGTGCCAGCCTTTAGACCTCGAAGAAATGCTGCAGTTGCAGCCAGGGCTCGTATCCAGGAAATTGCTCAAATGGATGATTAAGACTAGAGAGACTGTTTTATTTTTGTTTATCATGATTTTCATTTTAGTATTGTTAACTGCTGAGGTTAAGGTAGCCTCTAAGACATTTGCTCTCTCGAGACAAATGGGGGGAGAGTGTTAGAAAATGGACTGCGTGACTGTCACGCTGTGAAATTGAACTTTGTTCCTTTTGCTCTCGTTGCGAAATGATAAGCTGTAATCACGTGATATAAGCTTAGGATTTCAAAAAACCATGTGCGAGTCGACGTGTGATCTAGCGATTGTAATATTCCTTCGTGTTGGGACATTAAAAAGCAGTGAAGTGATTCGAGTCTGTTGGTCCTTTTAACGTGAATGTTATCGGGAAAATCTCTTGTGTTAGAAGCAATCGGAAGATTCCTGACAAACCTCTCACATTTAAAGAAAATTTTTTCAAACAGTTGACTCAAGCATATGAATTTAAATAGTTTGGCAGTTAAAAAAAGCAAACAAACAAAATAAAAGAAAGATGAAAAAATAAAGATAAGCTTTCGAAACCTCGAGTTCAGAGGCCCCGTCTGCCAACTACATGTATAGTCTCTATATTAAAGCCTAAATGTAATTGAGATCCTCAACACAATAAATTTTTTTTTGTGACTACCATCTGGAGACGTTTTGACATAAATCTTACCATCTAAAGTCCAAATACTAAGAAGAGATCTATCCCGTATGCGTCTGTTGGCTTCTGCTACTAACACACATATATAATGAAGGTTCTGGGACCAGGTTTTTGGGGCACACGCCAGCTCGCAAAGCTCGCCGTCGGGCATTAAAATCCCCGGTCCCAGAACGCCTCATTATATATGTGTGTAAGATTTACAGGATCTGCCCCAGAATATTTTTCTATTGAAGAAATGCGGCATCTATTTTATTATGGGCAGAGGAAGAAAAGGACTGATAAACCAAAGCGAACGGAGAGCAGAACCTTCAAGAGGTCATCGAGAGCGAGGAATGCCGATGACACATTTCTTTACTCTAAACAGAGAAATAAAAAAAATTCCCTTACCTGAACAAGCCTTTGAATTTATAAAAAACATGAATCCACAACAACTTGTCGATGTTCTTTTGCCAAACGACGACGACTGGCACGTCAAAACATCGAGTGGAAATGCGTCTGGTAATTAAATATTCTGTGTATGCAAATTCAGGTTTGTTTACATGTGACGAGGCAAAATATTTTATGGATCACGTCACTTCTCAAACAACAGCCCTATATTTTTTTGCTTCTTTCATTGCCTTTATGACTTCATTTGTTATATCTCTGACTTCTTTTTGCCAAGAAGGCAGCGAAAGTTCGGCGATCGCGTGGTAAATTGTGTGAATCAATACGATCATTTTATATGTTTGTAATTTATTCAAAACACGCATGCGTTTTACAAAGAAGAAAAAAAAATGCACCAAATGTCTTATAAACCCGGCCTTATGCAATATAAATACCCCACATCGACCAATAAATGATTAGCGAGTGATTGGTGGTGTTCTTGGATGTGGGGCCGCCCCCCCCCTGATTCCTTAAAAAGCACGTGCATGAACTCGTTAGGAGTAGAGGGTGAGACCGAGTGTGCGGTGATAACCCCGGGTGAGCCCGCTCCGGCCCAGCACATAACTGGAAGGTGTTCAGAAATCCCCCGGGATCTCCAAACTCAGTCCCGGAGTATCAATGGGAAGGGACAGCCGCCTTGTCAGCGGCGGGAAAGACCTAGCCGGGGCTAGGCAAAGAAACAGCCACCGAGCACCTCCCCACTAGGGTTTTGCTTTTTTTCGTGACGCGTCACGAAACGTCACGGGTGACTTTTTGTCACGCTAAAATGAAAACCCTGAATTAAATTTCTGGTATTTTAATTCGAACTGGCGACGAGAGCAGTTATTTTTTTTCGGTATTCTGCTTCTATCTCGCTTCGGACATCTTTTTTTATCTTCTCAATGTCTGGCTGAGACGGATTTTTGGACAGTTTTGTTCTTACAGCTTCTTTCAGCACGTTATACTGTGAAAATTCGTCCATGATTAACTGAAACTCTCGGTCTGATATTTGATTGTCGGCTAAAGCTTTGGAATGAAGCCTGCAGACTGTGTCGCGTTTGGCGATTGCGAGTGACACAATCTCTAGATGTTTTTTAATTTTTGATTCAAGCTTCTTACTGGCGATTACCAGTCCTGAAGAACAAGAGCGAATGCCCCTCCAACGCCGCCGAGTGGAATTGAGGCTGGAAGACCTACAACGGAGAGAGCGCTGGCAAGGCCAGCAGTGGAACAACAGAAGCAGAAACAACGCCACAGCCGGTAGCGCTCCAGTTGACAATCTTCTTGGCCCGCTTATATTTTTTTGCAACGCCGCGGTAATGGACAACTTCTGCGTTCAGAGAAGCTGCAACTTCATTGGCCTTTTGCATTCTGAAATCGTGAGGCGAAAGCTGCGGATACAGACCTGATTCGTCATGAGGCGCAGACGGAAGAACGTTTGAGCACATGGTATAAATAGAAAATTAATTTAACTCCAATTCAAACTCAAGCGGCATGCCATTGAAATTAAACAGCTCGCTGTCTTGATCTCTGACGCTGAGAGTGATACTATTTACATGAGAACTTGTAGAACAGTCTCGAAAAGGAAATTGCAATGAAGTGTCATATCTTACTTTTTCAAAAGGCCGGCCTCTTACATCAAACTTGGCTAAAAGATCTGACCTTTTGCCATTGAATAGATTGTTAT
This sequence comes from Platygyra sinensis, assembly GCA_019787425.1. NCBI lineage: Eukaryota > Metazoa > Cnidaria > Anthozoa > Scleractinia > Merulinidae > Platygyra > Platygyra sinensis. The sequence goes on along the minus strand of JAHPZR010045245.1, from coordinate 17,024 downwards.
TTTTGTCAATCAAATCACAGTGAATGAAGTACGCTATTGGCGCCATCATGCGTTTTATGGAAATAAATTGTTTTTCTGGCTCTTGGCTAATGCCAAACAAATTGGCAAGATTATGATCAAATATAATTGGTTTTCCACTACGATTTATGAACAAAAGCTGGCCAAGAGACGTATACGTTTCTGTTTTTATTTCATTTGAATGTGCTTTGAAAGCTTTTACCATTGTTTCAGCCAAGTTTTCAAGAGTGTAATTTCCTGAGGCAATAACTGAAACTTTGCGTTTGCTTGGTTCTTTTATTGTGACTTCGCTTTTATTTTTAAGCGTATCCCAAGAGTTGTACAGACTGCAAGAAAGCAGCTTCATGAAATGAACTTGGGGGAAAGGTGTGTCAAAGTAGACAGTCTCTCCATTCTTTTGCGTGACAAGAGTGAGCACAACCATTTTAAATACGCACATATATATATTTAAAATGGACCAGATTGCGAAGCTCCAAAAATACATGCAAACCCCAGAGGCGAAAAAGAAATCAGACGCCGCCAAAGACAAGGCCTGGACACAGTTCATTAACGAGTTTCCTAATGCTGACGCCACAAAATTCGTTTCGCAGGTCGGCATAGATGATAATAACAACTTTAGCGCAGAAGTTTTTTTCAAAGCGGGCCCAGACCTTAATCAGAGCGTGTTTGGCTCAGACAGAAAATACTGGAGCCGGCAAATGAAATCTGCGCTCGGGTTGGACGGCGTGTCAGGCTTCCCCTATCAACTGTCCCCGCTGAAAAACAGAAAGGCATTGCCAATTCCCGCAATTGATTTCACAGAAAAGGCGTCAAGCATCGCAGAAATTTACAAAATAGGGAACCGAATATATGCCACTCCATACGAAAATTTTATCACAAAATTTCGCAATATATTCAAACAAACCAGGCTGCAGCACAGATCATTGGCCGAAGCAAGAACTTGGCTGGGAGGCCCAAACATGAAATACTGGCCACAACAGCTGAATTTCGCGGTGTTTTGCGCCACGCAGTGCTGCGGCATTTCCAGAGAAATCTTTGTTAGCGGAGTCTCTCTTTCGCCACAGATAAGGTCATTCTACCAGTTTCACGTTTACTTCACAGTCAGGCGAATTCTGTATCAGCTAGGCGGAATACAGAGCATCAGCGCTTTGCCGGGAGACCCCACATTTAGCCAATTTAACAACCACTATGATGTGGCCTCTTATAAAAGGATATGCGCCGAGTTTGGAGTTGACCCATCGAGCGATTTCCGACTTACACACGGTGAAAACAACGGCCTTGGCGCCGTTTACATCTATTCGCACGGGGCAGAGAAAGTAAATGCTGACTACCCATCGGCTCTTAAATTCAGTGATGAAGGCGGCAAAGCGATCAAAAGAAATTTGATTTATTACATTGAGCCGGATGTTTCGGCCCCGTATGACTGGTTTGCTCCCAAAACAGCAGCAGGTCTGACGCAAGCGGGGCTTTCACGCATCAACCAGTCAATCGAGGCGTTTGTTTACTGCATCTTGGGCGCGCAGGTGAATGTAAGGAGCAGCATACTTGGAGATGGGGGGAGAGCGAAAGAGGCCCAGACAGAGTTTTTGACCCTGATGGAAGACGCCATCAGACAGCCGGACTTGGCGAAAAGCGTGCAAAGATACCAGCTCGCAGTTGATCAAGCAAAAGTCAGACTGAATCTCGCCGTGTGCCCCGGAGCTTGGCTGATGCCGGCGGCAATGATCATCAACACGGAAAGCATAGTAGGCTACAATAACAAGCTGAAGCAGGCGGACGAAGGAATGAAGCTCGGAGTAAACAATGGCGTAAATTTGGGCACAAAAAAAGCAGCGCTCCAGTTTATGGATGGTGGCCCATCAAAAATAAACCCGCCCAACAGCCACCCTTCAAACCCAATTCACAAAGCCGCCATGGCTGCGCAAAACCCAAAGCCTAAAACAAAAACTGAAACAAAAACTCCACAGCATGAAATAAAAAAACCCGCGACCCAAAACAAAAAAGAAACTCCACAGCACGAAATAAACAAAACCGCCGTAATTGTTGGCGTAGTCGGGGTTGTTGCCCTGATATTTATGGCAATGCGTTAGATATTTATGGCAATGCGCCTTTTGATGTACTTTTCAAAAATGAAAACAACCGCCGCGAGAATAAGTAGCCAGGTGTGCTCGGCAAGATAACCGATTGCCTGTCCGGTTTTGAAAAGGAAGCGACGATCGCCCCAATCAGGCCCGGAAGCGCAGAAGCCGCCTTTGCCCCAACTGCTTTAAGGCCATTTGCTAATTGTTTGCCCAGGGTTTTCAAAGCGTTGGTGATTGCCCCAATAACAGCTCCAATTGTGACGCCGGCAGCAATAAAGATAGAAGCGACCGTCACACCATATTTTTTGAAGATCGCTTTTACTTTCTCCCGTAAACGATCACGTAGAGAAAGCCCTTCTGCTTCTATTTCTCTCTCATTTTCTATTTCATTTAGTTCTTCATTAATTTCTTCGATTTCTTTTTCAGCTTTTTCTTTTTCCGAAATAGGCGCACTTTCATCATTTATGATTTTTTCTCGTTCTTCTTGTTTTTGCCGCAGTTGTTTTTCTTTTTCTTGCCTTTTTTCTTCGTTATTTTGAAAAACCTCTAAAGATATTGATTGCCCCCGCCCCCCATCACGTGTGTATTCACCGGCTTTCAGTTGATCCAATTCCCTTTGCAGATCTACCCGGGATGAAATTTGCCTTTGTGCTCTTTCACGGGCTTTATTTCTTTCTGTTTGCTCTTTTGTTGTGTCTTCTGCAATTTTTTTGTTTTCAATAATGCCTTCTGAAAATCTTTCAATATCTTCTTGTATTGTTTGTCGACGGCTTTCTCCAAGTGCCCTTAAAACTTCTTTTGGAAGTTGTGGGTTTATCCGGTATTCTCCACTTTTTCCGGGAACTTGAGTTAACAAATTGTAGTAAGGCTTTCTTGGACTAATCAGCCCCACTCTCGTCCTTCCCTTTTCATCCATCATGAATTTGATCTTGTTTTTGTCTGCATTGGGAAACTCTTTGTCAATCTCCCCGCAGCAGTTAAAGTTGTTATTGAAAGACTCGGAAATTCGCTTATATCTTCAAGAAAGGCCGGGGGTTCCGGGAGTTTCGGAAGACCGCTTTTTTCTTGTTGCGCGGTCTGAAATTGAATTTCAGGCGCCGGCGTAGAAGATAATGGACCAAAAGCGCCTGTTTGGTCGGCGTTGTCATCATCATCATCATCTGGAACATCATATTCATCATTCCATTCAGTCAGGCGTTGGTAGTCGGCCATTGTAATATATTTTTCAACACAATTTTAAATTGAAGTTATATTTTTCACTTTTTTAATACAATGGTGAAATCAATGGACGGCGTTGTGCCAAATGGCGATGTCTCAAAGTACGGAGAGGCACAATATGACTTCGACCCGGCGCGCATGGAAAAGACATTAGGGGCCATGAAGGCGCCTCGCGCGGTCAAGCGGATCACTTTCAACCCTTCTGAAGCCTATCCGGACGCGACTATGTATGTCCACGTGCCCAAGCTGAACCAGAACGAAGTCATTGTGCCAAACTCTCTGGCTCTTATCTTTGACATCGACCTTTCTGGAGGGCATGCCAACAACTTTCTTGTCCAGAACGTATCGCGGGCGCTCGTGGAGAAGCTTGTTGTGAAGTTTGCGAGCGCCTTTCTTGATGAAACTGTCGGCTATGACATCTACAAGACATTCCAAGACCTGTTTTTGCCTGGAGAAAAGCGCGACAGCATGGTGGCCGAGGGCATCCAGAGCGAAGATTTGTGCAAAATCCGCTCTGGTGCGGGAGATGCAAAAACCTCTGGTGTAGACGCATTTGAACTGACTCTTGCACCAGCAAACCAGGTGGTCCGAGGCTCTGACATAAACAAGCTGAATTACAAGCTGACCAACATCCATCTTAAGTATGAGATGGTTCGAAGCGAAAAGCTTGCAAAGGAGGCGGCCGATGTTTACGACAGCGGCAAAGTGTTTGCCTATGACCACTTGTCTCGTGATAAAGTGGTGTCAATCAACAAAGGTACAGACACGATAATAAACATAAAAGTCAGCGCACAAAGAAGATCCATGAGAGGCATTCTTTTACTCTTTGTGGAGCCATACACCCGGGGCACACGAGATTCGGAAAAATACATCTTCCCCCACCTGAAAAAAATCAGCGTCACGATCAACGGCTCGCCAAACATGCTGTACAACAACGGTATTGAGCCTCGCGACATTTGGTCAGAGGTCAGCCGATTCTTTATGAAAGAAAAATACAAACCCCAGCATATGACTCTGGAAAAGTTCTACGCAAAAAACAAGTTCCGGCTTTTGATTGATCTGCGCTTCATGGCTAGCCAAGAAATGCATGGCAGCGGCACCCGTATCGTCAACTCCACAGATGGCGTCCAGCTGGAAATTGAGCGAGACATGAAAGGGTCAGGAATAGTAAACTGCCATGTCTTCATAATTTCCGACGCGCAGTTTAACATACAAAACAAACAGTTAGTTTCTGTGCAGTATTAAAAAATGGACCCCGGCAATATTCCATTCAACGCGTTGATCGTTGGCCCGACCAACTCTGGCAAGACCCAGTTTCTCGTGAACCAGCTATGCGGCCCATTTCGTGGCAAGTTTGATTACATCGTGCTTATCTGCCCAACCTTCGCCCATAACAAGACGCTGTACCGGTTTGCTGAGAGAGACCCGCGGCTGTATGTAATCATCTGCGAGCAACACATGGTCGAAGCGTGGCTGAAAGTTGCCGGTTTTTCTTTCGAAGGCTTAAACACTCTCATTGTTCTTGATGACTGCGCCGCCTCAAAAGACGTGAAAGGGCGGACCGGCGAGCTGGTCAAACTCGGCTTCTCGGCACGTCACGCCGGAATCAGTGTTTGGGTGTTGACCCAGCAGCTATCCAGCATCGCGAAGCCTTTCCGTGAGAACGTGGCGGCAATCGTTCTTTTTTACACGCCATCGGCCAAGACCACGAAGGCCATCTTTGAAGAATACGCGGGCGAGCTTTCTCATGACGACATCAAGCAGATGATTTCAAGGCTGAAAGAGCGCAAATTTGCCCAGTTGGTTTTTTCTTTGCGCTTTCCTTTCTCTATTGAAGAGAAGCAGCACAAAGGCAACAATGGAACAACAGTGAGAAGAGTCTGAAAAAATCTTGAGCTGGAGAGAAATGCAACCTGGAGTGTACACGTATCACGGCATTGAACATCGCGGCACAAACGATTACGGCAGGCCGATAAGCGTGGTCACTCTTGAAAGAAATGAAGTCATAAAGATGTACTATGCCCCTTCATCATTGTATTGGGATCTGAAAAACCGACCACAAACTAGTTGCATTAAATATGAAGGCACACAAACCTCTGCAAGGGGTTATGACTACCCCGTGTTCAAGTTCGCAAAATGAACCAAATTTGCCACAAAAAAAAATTTGAACTTTGTCTGAATTTGCTGCGCGCAAATTGAAACAAAGCTCAATTTTTTTTGTTAATTGAAATTAAAAACTGAATGAATAATATGGCTGAAGAAATCGCGATGGCTGAAGTGATGAACCTCTTAGAGGCAGAGCCTGCTGCGGCTTTGCCCGCGCCTGGGCCCGACATTCCTGCTCTTCGCGAACAGCTTGCGATTTTGGTTTCTACGGGCAAATGCAAGGAAGCAATCGGCGTCAATCTCACGCACGAACAAGTGAGGCGGCTGGAAGACAAAGACGTCATGAAGCACTACAAAAGGTACGAGACCTACGTTGGTGCCAAAACGACAGAAACACTGATTGATAGCTTTCTGTCATTTTCCACAAAAGCACTTAGTTGGGTGGTACGGCTCAAAGATGCAGAAGCCCTGCAGAATGAGCTGAAAAACGACTACATCATCACAAAAGAGCTTTCTGCACTGTCAGGCGAGCTTGCGCTGAAATGTGGCCGTCTTCTCGCAGTGGCAAACGCGTTTCTGATCTCGGCAAAACATGCCGATTACAGCAAACCACGCCACCCTTCTCGTGATTCAGATGGCTATCCGCTTGCTGGGGTTGACGAAGTAGATAATGCTAAGCAATCTCCACTAATTTCCGAATAAATACTCAACATTACTCCACAATTGCTCAATTAAATAAAATTTATTCAGTAAATATACGCCATGGCAGGTTCAGAAACTGTTGATACGACTCAACAAGTTGTTGATACGACTCAAGAAGTCACTACAAAAACGCCCGCCACAAAACAAAAAAATCCAAAACGTGTCGCTGCAGGCAAAGCTATTGCTCAAAGAACAAAAATGGCGCGCGAGGCCCAGAAAAAAGCTCTTATCGAAGCACAGAGCGTCATCGCAAATAACCAGCTAAAACAAGCCGAGCCTCCAGCGATTGCTGACACTCCATCGGCTGAACCCACCAAAAACGTTCCAACAACAACACAATGGCTGAGTGTCATCAGCATTGTCGTTTCATTGGCGGGGATCTACTACAAACGCGAAGAGATCAAAAGCGCTTTTACCAACCCGCCACCATCGCCTGTTTTGCCACGAGCGCCCCCGCCATCTCCTGTTGATGTTGTGCCAAAAAGAAAAGGGGGCATCAAACCGATGGATTGAAAATCAATTAAACTTTTTATCAATGTTTTTTATAACAATGGTTAATGTTCTTCAGGCTTCAATCAAAGCTGCCGCAGTTGGCGGAATATTTTTTGTCTGGGCTAAATTCACAATAGAGGCTTACAAAACTGCCTGGCATATCATTTCATCTTCGCCAAAAAAAGAAACTTACGAAGCTTCTTTCAAAGCCGTGTGTGGACATTGCCAAGAAATTTATGATGATGACGAGTATCACTTGATTCATGGTACTCATTTGTGTGAAGCTTGCCGTTAAAACCAATTAAAAAAAATTGTTTTTTTAATATATCATCATGTCTGACAACAAGCTTGTGAAAACAATCATGGACGCCGCAACTCTCACCGGATTGGCCGCCGGCATTGGCTGG
>JAHPZR010045244.1:40000-47500 GCA_019787425.1 Platygyra sinensis | reverse complement strand
GGACTATGGTTTGGTATTCCTGAGAAAATTCAATCAAAATTGTTTTTCAAAGTTATGAAGCTTAGTTTCAAGAGAAAAGCAACCAAGAGCTGATTCGAACCTAAAACTGATTTGTCTATCACACAAATCCCACTTCTTGCAAACATGATTCCAAGACTTTAAAATGTCTTTTTTTGACATTTTTGACATTAAATACACATTGTAATATAAAATAATGCCACACTGGCCGGCGCAAAACGGGAATCATATAACATGAACCGGCCCCACGAATTGTCTCACTGTTCAACTATTTACTTGGCCGTTCTGCTCAACCCATCCTCAACAGAATTGGCACTACCACTGGACAGAAATGAAACCAAAGCCGGCCTGCTTCTTACATAAACCACTAGTACTTGCCAAGTAAATATGAATATATGAATTTTACGAAGTCGGATGCATATTTTTGCCATAAAAAGACTGCATCTCTGTTTTATAACACCTTAATTCTCTGTTTTAGAGGACCTGACCTACTCTTCTCCCACTATGATAAGCTAATTATAGTATTATCCCACTGATAAGTATGTGAATTCCAGCATTACGAATGCTTTGCAGTTTGCTGTCACTTGTCGCAGTAATTTTCTAAAGTGAGCAGATTTCGGTGTTGATTTGTACCACAGCAAATTTTCAATTTTGACAGCCTGTAGTTTTCGCGTGTTTTTATTTTATTAATTACCGCTTCTTGATGTATCTTTTATCATTATAAAGCTTCCCGATGTATGTGCAAACTTGTGAAAAGGTAGCAGTGACAATTAGAGTTGAAAACAACTGGCAAAGTGTCGCCGGTATCTTCAAGTTCCTTGATTATGTTACCAGAAGAAATCGAAAGCAATTAGATCAAGAGAAAATGAGGGGACACGGGGGGAGGCTCCAATCTAGGCCTTGGATATGCCAATTCCACTAAAGTTATTTTAGGATTGCCGGAAACAGCGGGAGTGCATTTCCTTTTACGTCCACATGATACCATTCTTCTGGTGATCACGCAATTTAGAAACGGTCCACGGGGAAATACGCTTGGTCGATAGAAGGCTTTTACGGGTAGGAGTAGTTTTGTCACTGTTTCAGTATTCGCAACTAGTTCTGTTGTTACATTCTCATGATCGCCATGCTTCCTAGTTGTTTAGTCTCTGTGCCTGCATTCAAATGTACTTCTCTCGCTGAGCGCTACTTTCCAAGAAAGATATTTTTTACGATAACTGCATGCAGAAATTCACGCGCGTTGGCTAATTTTATTGTCAATATGCGGACAGACACATGAATTTAAAATTCAGGCGACGCGTCAGCGAGCGAGAGCCGGCAATTCGACAATTTGTTATCGTAAAAAACAAATTGATGTCAGTTTTTGATATGTCTGTCCTGTTATTGATAATTAATTTCGTCATAACATTGTCAAAGTACTGTGCGGATCCACTCGGCTATCGCCTCGTGGATCCACAGCTACTTTGACAATGTGATGACGAAATTCATGATCAATAACAGGACAGACGCATAAAAAACTGACGTCAATTTGTTAATTTTATTGTATTCAAAATTTCAAATTATTTCTGTCATTGGTCGTCCAACTTCGAGCTGTTTCCAAGTTATTTCTGTTTCTGGTTGCTTCACTGCGAGCTATTATTTTGTCACTGTACCGCCATTTAACATTATTTCTGATGTTGATCACCTCGCTCCGAGCTGTTGTTTTGTTAAGTTATTTTCTAGGCTGATCGCCACACTTCGAGTTGTTTTACCCGTCCTGCTAAGGTTCAAATTAACTTCTGTCGCAAGATTGAGAATTGCTTTGTTGAGGGTATAGTATTCCAACTGGTTTCTGTCGCTAATCGCTAGGTCGCGAGTTTTGGTTCCTGCATTCAAAATATACAAGACATCCTCTGATTTGTTTCGCGGTCCGGCCAGAATTATTCCTGTCGCCAGGTTTAGAGCAATTTTTTCGCTGGGTTCAAAATTAGCTTTGTCGTGGAACCAAAATAGTTTTCTCCTGTGAGCTACGATTTCTTTCGTCGTTTAGAGGTATCAAGATCGCTACAGATTGAAACAGAATTTCATGTTATGTTTCAATATCGATCGATATGATACTTCTCTTCACGTTGTTTATATACAAATGAAAGCACATATATTCTTTCTTGCTGTCATCGCTTTTTCTTTGATTCAAATTCTCATGGGACAAACGTTGATATTTCTTCATGCACCCAGCATTTTTCTTCCAAAAAGGTTGTGATTCTTTAGGCGCTTCAACTGACAAACTTACTTCTACGCAGACCGCCCTTTCAAAATTCCCTGATCAACAGGTGAAAGGTACCATGCGGACGTCTGGAGAAATAAACTTCCGTCTCCGTCTAAAGCTAAAGATAACTTGAGTGAAATCGACATATCCCAGCCAACGCCCTTATGTCCCTCTCTGACCCCTCATTTTCTCTTGATTAGATACAAAGCAACGGTCCTCAATCATGTTACTTAAGAAATAGAAAACATGTATCGTGTTTGTATCGAGTTATACAAACACGAGTGGAAGTTTGGGAGAACGAGAAATGCTGTGGGAACACGAGCCGCAGGCGAGTGTTTCCACAGATTTTTCGAGTTCTCCCAAACTTTCACGAGTGTTTGTATAACTCGATAGAAACACGATGTACATGTTTTCTATTTCTTTTAGAAAACACCACGACGAGAAAAAGGAAAACAACTTGTTAACTTTGATTATCGAAATGTAAATTCTCTTTGCTCGCGCCATCACTACGTCAACAGCGCGCGCTAGTTCTGTGTCTCCATCGAGTTATACAAACACGATTTTCAACCAATCAGCGCACGTGCTTTCTTAGGACTGTTTTCTAATGCTTTATATTACTGTAAGTATATACATATACTTGCAGTAATTTCAAGTTAGTGAAGAGCTTATATCTTAACTTGCATTTTTGTCGGCAGAGAGAAGTTTGCTAAGCCAGCATGTTACTTGAAATTTGTGGTCGAGGCTGCTAAAAACGAGATTGCGTGTGGCTATTTTAAATTCGTGACAAACGATTGACTGACTCTGATTACCTTTTTCTTTCAGATGCAGAAACTTTTCCTTCACGACTACAATGGGAGTGGAAAAATCTTTTTGGATAAGCTGAACACTAAGACTGTTAACGATGCCATTACACTTCACCCTGTTAAAGATCCAGCCCACATGTACCGTCTGCATGTGCACTTTAACAAAGAACGCATTCAAAATCTTCAACAGAAGGAAGTAAAGCTGCAACGCGTTTTGCGGAACATGGATCGATTAATACAAACGGGAGACAAGGAGAAACGAGGCCTTCAAGATGCACGAGATTTTGATCATCAGTTGACCATAAATAACAGTGAAAAATGGGAAATGTTTGCTTACAGATCACTTTACTCTGACTTCGGCTTAAATGCGCCTGTCAAAAAGATCCGTGGCGCACTGAAAATTGAAGTCAGCAATATCCTGGAAAAAACAAAAGAGTTTACAAATGAAGAGGCTAGGAAGAGTCGAAATCTTGGAAAGCTGAAGAACCAGGAATTAAATTATTTTTATAGGCGTTTCCATCCTCTATATGGCATTCAACACATTGTACAAGTGACAGTCAATAGTGAAAGGAAACATCCCAACAGAAAAGCAGGTACAGCGAAAACTATTCCCATTTCATACGAGCGAAGCTTCTATATACAACAGCCTTTTTCAAATTTGATGTATACCACTGAGCCCCTTGCAGGGACGCCCCCTTATGTACATTTCATCGTCCCTTTAGAAGGGCGTCTGGAAACGTTCCGTCGTTTCATGAAAAATTTTGAATTGGTCTGCCTCAAAGTACTTCAGAGAGTCAAGCTGGTAGTCGCATATTCTTCCTTTGTGTCTTCTCCTCATGAACACAAAGATATCATGAAAGAATACCAAGAGAAATATCCCGAAGCAGAACTTATTTGGCTTGATGTCGAGGGTAACTTTTCCCGCGGTGTAGCGCTTTCTCTCGCAGCAGATAAATTTGATCAAGCAGCTTTGTTATTCTTGTGTGATGTTGACTTGATCTTTAACTTGGAATTTATTGATCGCTGCCGACTGAACACTGCACTTGGTAAGCGAGTTTACTTTCCAATAATGTTTACTCAGTTTGATCCTGAACTAACTTACAAAAACAAAACCAAACCCGATTCACACTTTACGATTAACAAAGAGGCAGGAATTTGGAGGTCATTCTCGTACGGACCCGCATGCATTTATCATCAAGATATGGATGCTGTTGGAGGGTTTGACACAAGCATTAAAGGCTGGGGATTGGAAGATGTGGATATTTTTGAGAAATTTGTAGCTCATCCAGAAATTGAGGTGTTTCGCTCAGCTGATCCCGGTGTAATACATGTTTATCATAAAGTAAATTGCGATCCAAATCTTTCTGTTATACAATACACTCAGTGTCAAGGCTCTAAGGCCTCAATATTGGCCTCTCAAAAATCATTAGTCAGAGCTCTGCTTTCTACTCAGAACGCGCACGACTTAACATTGTGAACAGTAATGTACCCCATGTCAGTATAGGTAATCATACGGTTTCGAGTTCAATTTGGAATCAATTTGCACGAGCGCAAGCGCAAATTAATTTCAAAGTGAACGAGAAAAACCGTATGATTACCTATTAATAATACAAACAAGAAAAAATTCGCGCAGAAAAAGTGCCGGAAGATGTTTCTTGAAGCCATTTTTTCGCATTTGAAAAAAACTTTTTTCAGAGCTTCTGTACAAAATTTTGTCATTGCTTTACATGTGATCATTGGCCTACAAAATTTCTCATTACCTTTCTGCAAATCATAATCGAGAATTGTGATGTGCAATTTGTACAGGTGTTACACTTTTTGCACTGGTGTTACACTTGAACTGTAGTGCTCTCAGCCAATCAGAATCGAGTAATTTTCTCATGTGTTTCTTTCTCTAGACCCCATAAGTTGCACAGCTTTTATTACCATCGATATCGTGCTTAAATAAAGGTTGTCTGTCTAGATCTGTCTGTCTGTCTAGATCTATCTGCCTGTCTGTAATTGCGCTTGAGTGGAACAGTTTACCAAGATCCGCAGCTGTGGCAGAAAACTCGAAACAGTTCAAGAATTGACTTAAGCGCTAAGCTTTCTTATGTGTCTTAGTTTTGCAGCCATGCCATGTAACGAAGTTGTGTTTATTGTAGAGCTGAGATATATCTTGTTCATATAGTTTTTCAGTTTGACCCTTTATTTTTATTGATCCTTTTTCTTTTTAGGGAAACAGTTCAGTATAAGATCCACCTCCTGCTTTCCTTTTTTTAAGTTATACTTTTTAATTTCAAGGTTTTTTCAGTGTACATCACGAATAAATACTATGCTACTCTAAACAAAGGGCTGAGAAATTCGACAGACTGATATTCTGTAACCGGGTTCCTTAACCACACAAATGTACTAATTGGTGATTCCTTCATTAAATATGGTCGAACTGAGGAGGCAAAATGGATTAGTTTGAGAAAGTGATAGACCCACTGGATTTCAATTGAGAGGTGCACGTGACATAAAGCAAAGACAGGCCGCACGGACTCCCTATGTGGTTTTTGTGGTTGCGTCGCATAATCAAAACCTTCAAATTGTAGTTTTGCTCTTATAAGCATGTCTTTTAGATAGTCTGGCGCTTTCACGCACGTTGTTGCTGCAACAGTTGCAGTGGCTCACCGTACGGACACCACTCCTACAGGGACAGCTACCTATGAGAACTCTCTAGAAGTATGGTCAATTCTCTAAAACGGACAACAAGCACTAACTCTAAGCAACAGAAAGGAAATGATCCATATAAACGTAACTTCTTTATTACATTCCAGACCAATGATACCTTGAAAAGCAATAATCATCATCATCATCATCATTTTATTAAATTAATGTTTACAAAAACAAATTTATAAACTTACACAACCCGCATATAGCAAAGCTAATCGGGGCGGGTTGTATGATTTAACATAAAATTTAACAAAATACATCAGTAATAAAAATTACACAAATAAATAAATAAATAAATAAATAAATAGAAATAGATATACACATATATTCACAAATAGCTAGAATTTACATGAGAAGAGAAAGAACCTATAATAAGACACAGAACATAAGAAATTAATAAAATTTAGTGAATTTACTGTTTGTTCTATTATGCATACACTTTGCTATATTAAGGCCAACATCTATCATCGGAACTCTAATTCTTTGAAGACTTCAAAATCGATATATCTGCTGAAAGACGTGCCCGATTACACAACAAATATCTTGACTTTGTCCTTGAGGACATGCAATAGCGTCCGTTTCATGCTTATTAAACAATTTAGCTGTGACTTATCCACTGACACGTCGTCCTCCGACTCGGATCGTTGCATTATTTCGACGCGCGTGGCACGTTTCCTTCTCAATTGCTCTCGTTCCTTTTTACATTATAGATTTCGTGTCGCACAGCGTCTGCCAAAACTGACTCCCGCCATCCATTCTCGTTTTAGACTACAGTTGAATCATCTCAGAATTTATCTCGGTAAACTCTTTACCAGCTCGTACTTTCTGACGCTCTAGTTTTTTCTTTTGTTTTCACCTTCACGTCTTTCACAGCATATTTCTCCATCAATACCCACTTTCTCTCTCTTCCTTCACCCACTTTTTTCTTTCCCTCCACCTCTTTCACTTTATTTGGGTGATTCCTTTTCCAATTTCTGACCTTTATTCTTTGTTTTTTTTTTTCCATAAGTCATGATTTAAAAAATATCACACACGAAGGCAAAAACATTATTCTGACTACATTAACACAAGACATTCAACATGTTCAATGTTAGTAGTTTTGGCCAAGTAAAAGAAAAAAACAAATGTATCTCCTCCCCGCCCGCTTCAATTTTTTGGCCTAGTCTCTCTTTTTACATTATTTATTACCTAACGTTTGTAAGAACAAAAAATCAACAGGCGTTACTTTACTTTGTACCCATGCTCCAGAAAACTTTAAATGCAAAAGAGACGGCTCTTGTCTGCGTTTTAGTTCGAACTCAGGCTAAAATTTTAAAGACCATTATCTTACTCGCTATGTGATTGCTACTAACCCAAGTCAAATGATGCTCAGTGGTACCTTTTCATGCGGGTTACTGACGCAAACCTGTTTTGTTACTGACGCAAACCTGAAGTATTGGTTGCAAAATATCTAAGTACTTGGATTTCAGTAGAATCGATGACCTAATTTGCTACCTACTATAAAGTGTGTTCATGATTGTAAGTACGGTACACAGCAGCATTTGGCTTAGTTCATTGTTAAGTAACAAATGAATATATATATTTTTTACTGATGTGTCTATGGGCTTACTAACAAAAAGTGGTTAGCTTGTGTAGTCGCAAAACAGAATTTATTCACAAACTCCGACAATCGAGATCAAGACAGATCCACATCATTTCTGAACACGAGCAATTAGTAAACTGGTAAAGATAACTGAATTT
>JAHPZR010045244.1:22500-32500 GCA_019787425.1 Platygyra sinensis | reverse complement strand
GATAAAGAGTGTTTTAAAATTATGACCTATCAAAATCTCTGTCTTGGAAGGTCCTACAAACTGTTTTGAGCCACCTTAAGGGAAAATCTCAAACCTCGGTCTACCGAGGTCTCACTTTGAGATTTTCCCGTAACGACCTCACTCTCGGTTATTAAGTAGTTAATCTTGCCTATCGATAAAACAGAGAATAAGTCAAACATACTATACAGAATGTAGTAATGTCAAGTCATGTTCTTACCCACCTAAATGCAGTGGTATTTGATCCTTAGATATTTGTAAGTTCCCCAACATGGATCACCAAACACTGAGTTGCTGGCAAACAGACTGCAGCTAGATTTGTTGTTGCATTTGCTCTTCACAATCGAAACAGAATTGGCAGCATGGCAATTAGTGGTGCGAATGCTCGGATGCCAGCACGTATGACGGTCATGTCTGCCATAGGACGCCTCCAACACGTTGATTTTACCTCCACATGGGCAACTTAAGGTTTTCCTGTGGTTCTCACAAATGATTGCTTGAATCGCCTGAATGCACTGGAATTTGACCTCAAGATATTTGTAGGTTCCACCGCATGGATCACCAAAAATTCGGTTGCTTGCATGCAGCTCGCAGCTGGTTTTGTCGTCGCATCTGCTCTTCACAATCACCAAAGAATTTGCTGCATGACAACTAGTGGTGTGTATACTGGGATGACTGCAGGTAGCACGGTTATGCCTGCCATATGACGCTGCCACAACCCTGATGCGTCCACCAATCACGCAGCGGATAATGACTTTGGCGTTTTCACAAACGGTAGCGGATACTAGGTCCTCTACAGCGAAGAAACAAACCACAAATTTCATGTTAAGAGTTGAAAAGCTTTTTTGCTCTTAAATACTAGAGCTAGAACGAAAAAAATAATTAAAAAAACACAGAGAAAAAAACCGAGTAATAAGCACAATATTCGAGAGAGCTCAAAGCCAAGGGTGTGGTCTTGTGATAGGTCTAAAATTTTCGCTTTAAAATTGCACATATTAAAACTGGATAATAGTAATAATAATAATAATAATAATAATAATGATGATGATGATGATGATGATGATGATGATGATGGTGATAGTAATAACAATTCTCGCCTTCATCTTTAATTATTCTTGTTGATATCTCACTTTGTTACACTATTTATTGTACAATTTTTTTCATTTCTCATTGTACAACTGAAGATGGATGATGTTTCATCCGAAACATGTTTTGATTAAAAAATGAACTTCAAAAACATCGAATGGTTCATAAAAGCCATATTCTACTTCGTGCTGCTACGAAGCCTTGGTAATACTATGTAACAACAACAACAACAATAATAATAATTATAATAATAATAATAATTATAATAATAATAATAATAATTGAGCTAATCCAAATCCTTCTCTTATTTACAGCACAAAACTAATAACGATAATTCTTATAAGGTTGTTAAAAGGGGAGTAAAATGAAGTTTATAGAAATTGCCCTTAAATATTTGCCTAATATTAATGATGATGCTGATGGCGGGATGGTGATGGCAATGGAAATGGTAATGATGATAGAGACACTTCCCCCTTCTCGTAAACAAAGTGCATCGGATTTCGTATTTACCTAGCTAGTCAGGCTATCAATAATACAGGGCTTGAGTATCTCGTACAAAAGGTATGTATTGAATAAAGTCGAATCAAATCAATCAAATCAAAAATAAAGAAATCAAAAGCAAAAATTACAATAAAAAATAAAGATCGGTAATGACTGATCGCATAGCTGAGGGTCAACTAAAAGGCTAATACGACACACCTTTGCAAGCCATGGCGTGTTTGGTTTCCTCCAAGAGAGTGAACAGTGCAAGGAAACCGAAAAAAAAAGTCCATTTTATATTCTGAGCTGCCATGTCTGGAAACTAAGAAGACGATAACAAATACGTTAAAATAATAAAAATGCAAGAACACATTAAGAGGGTGAGACTGTGGAAACACAAGAGAGTGCTGCGATGCCAATAGCTGTTCCCTCGCACGTTTCATTATTTCATTGCAATGAACAGAAAAAATTATTTGATACACTTGAAAGAAATCAAGTTGAGCTAAGCTGCAAATTACCTATTTGTATCGTGTTTTTTAAAGTGCTTCAAGTGCTTCTTTCTGCAGCCGTCCCACCGAAAGGGAAGAGCGATGAACAATCTAGTCCTAACAAATATGTTGCTACCAATTTGCTACTTGAGTAAACACTAGCTTTTGATTACGTTTGTCCCCTTTCCCTAGTTGGAAACAACAACAGAATAAAAAACACAAATATATGGAACGAGTTTGCTACATGTATAAAAGAAAGTCACACGAACTGATTGCTGATTGCCTGACCTGGAACTACCTGAATAGAGCTAGCTATAATGAAACTTTACCTAGGAGGTCTTGCCTTGTCTGAACTCCTCAGGGACTCGAAAGACTGATGAACACAATATTCCGCATCAAGGCTTAAGGGCACGCATTCTGCCACCTGATTGGTAACTGCATGTTATGAAATATTGTTTATAAATTACCCTCAGAGCTTGTCCCAGCTAAAAGAGATAATTATAATAAAACCAACTATTGAGTTACTAATAACATGTTACGAAACTGCTAAACTAAGGTAAACATTATATCGTTATTTAGTTTAAGGTCGTCACTGGGTCTTGATTTGTTTTCACAGTTGTTTCAAGAACTGATTAAACTTGTTAAAAAGCTTTTGCACATAAAGATGGTCGTGACAGACTGTCACTTGAAAAACAATCCGTTAAAGGGGTATTATCACGAGAGGTCTTTTAAGTTTTTGTGCAAAAATATCCTAGAATCACAAAGGTGAACCCACCGATCAACAAAATATCCTTTAGACGCGGTACGACAAATAGCCATAAATTCAATCTCTAAGAGATCAATAATTTTTAGTGATTTTCCTTCAAGTAACATTGTTAAACTTGAAAGAAGGCCGGCCCGACGTTATCAAATTTTAGACCACTTCTTTCCTACTCGGCCGTAGCCACAATACTGTAAACATCTTTTGTAACTAGTACGGTGCATTTTAGATTTATAACAACACGTTCACTGGCTTTTCAAGTACCACCAAATCTGGTGAGACTGCTCCTTTAAAAATCCGATTAAGTTTCCAAAATTGTTCCTGTCATCGTAAAATCTTAAACAAACTTTAACATGTCAGGACACTCACGGTCCACAAAAACTGCGTTGGGATCCACATTAAGCTTTTGTGTAAGAATTGGTTTCGCAGCATCATATCTCTTGATCATAGTCAGTTCAATAATCAAGAACAGCACACATGATGAGAAGCAAGTTCCTGCGACTAGTCCCTGTCATTAGACGCAGCGACAAGCCCCATTCCAGTAAAATAGACCTTTCTGTCGAAAAAAGCAGTCATCGCGACTTGTCCCTCAAACCCCTCCATCTAAATTGTAGCCTAAGGCGTTACTACCACTTGTCACAGGGATTAATCCCGAGGGACTTGCCCGGGCTTTGTGTGTTCCGACCTTAAGAGAGACTGACAAATAAAGCCGGTTAACATTAACGTTTTATGGGTTCTGGTTTCCAACGAGTTTCTTCGCGCCTAATATATTAATCCTGCCTAGTTAAAAAGGAATGCGTTTGTGATTAGTGTCTTGTCACATGATAACCGCCACCATGGTTCGAATCCAGACCACTTTCACAAGCGCACTAACCATCAGTTCATTCCATTCCACGTTTTGGACCGGTTCTTAACGGGCCCGAAATCAGATTTTGAAATAAAAATCTCAAGAAAAGTAGGGTGTGTTCTGAAGTCTAATAAAGTCCATTTTGTTTCTTTAGCTAATAACTTTACTGTATAATATTCAAAGCTTTTGAAACTCCCATCTGGAATGGAAAACAAAACAGCTTAATGGGGCCGGTAATTATCGGGAGCTTCCAGAAACGGGCCCCTGAGCTGTAAACAGGTGAAAAAGAAAAGCCTTTGAGTCAGTAAAATGAAAAATGGATATAGTCACTAAACAGCAAACAAATAGATAAGTCAGTCAGATTCTATGCTTTTCACTCTTTTATGACCTCTGAATAAAATTACTTTGTTGAAACGAAACAAAATCAGGTTTTTAAGTTATTGAATATGAATTCAATTTTGAAAATAGAACATTTTTGTTCACTGCATTGCATCATTAGTATTCCGCGTTTGATACCTATGCGCAATCTTCAGGATCGTTATGACCATTCATCTTATAGCCAACCAAGCATTCTAAACACTGAGAATAATATTTAATTACTGTAATAATTTGCTCTTTTGATCAACCTCACCAGGCAAAACAATCAAGCTCAGTAGCTTTCTCTTTAACACTCTCTAGGAGGCGCATGAAGTTTACTTATTGAAGCTGCCTAAAACACTCCAAAACGAAATTCCTTGAGTAAAATTGTCAGTCCAAAACTTTGCGTAACCTCGGTAAAAGGCAATAATAACACTAATGGCTGCCCTGTTTGCGAAGAAGCGGAGAGAGGAGCCTGGAACGTACTGATAACTAAAACTACAGGCAAACGGGCAGAGAACACGCTTGGAAAATGTACGTAGAGATAAAACTGAATCAGGGTCAAACTCGAAAAGGACACACAACAGACGAAATACGACGGTATAAAGGGTTACCAGAATCTTCAGACGAGGCCAAAGTACGTACAGTAAACTAAAATTCACTTTCGTTTTAAAAAAATGTTTTAATTTGCAATGGCAAGTCAGTACCATTAAGTGCATCTTACGCTAAGAAGTCGATCATCTCTTATAAGTTTGTCAGTTTATATTTTGCTGTTTATAAGGTTACGATAGCAAAAAACACATGATTATATGCTAAGCAGTTAACTCCATTGCAACCCTCTATAAGCAATAAAGCACGAACTTCCAAACAAGCTTTTAAAAATACAATCGTTAGAGAGTGAGACTGGACCAATGTTTATACAGTTTCCTCTGTTACCGTGAGGCTAGCCCTCAAATGATCGTAATTAAGTAAAAGACATTCGTGAGAACTGACCATCTGAAACAATTGCATTAACATTCACATTTTCCAATATTTCTGTGAATCATACCTTTAATTAACTAAAAGGAGTTGTCTTGCGTTGGTTAACCAATCGCAACTCAATTCTCTCTTTTGTGTCATTTGAAACTTTCATCTTTTTCTAGCACACCAGTAACGTTTGATTTTTTGTTGGATTGATAAAGGTTTTGGTCTAGTCGCTTTAAGTTGAACGGTATTGTTACTGAAAAATCTTCTCGAGCTACCTTAAGAAGATTACTGTAAAACCTGCTGTAAAACTGAATTGACCATTCGCTACACATGCTCTATTGCCTGCTACGCACTAATAGTTTTAAAAGTCTCTCGTGTCAGCATGACACCAAAGAGAGAATTGAGTTGCGATTGGTTAACCAACGCAAGACAACTCCTTTTAGTTAATTAAAGGTATGATTCACAGAAATATTGGAAAATGTGAATGTTAATGCAATTGTTTCAGATGGTCAGTTCTCACGAATGTCTTTTACTTAATTACGATCATTTGAGGGCTAGCCTCACGGTAACAGAGGAAACTGTATAAACATTGGTCCAGTCTCACTCTCTAACGATTGTATTTTTAAAAGCTTGTTTGGAAGTTCGTGCTTTATTGCTTATAGAGGGTTGCAATGGAGTTAACTGCTTAGCATATAATCATGTGTTTTTTGCTATCGTAACCTTATAAACAGCAAAATATAAACTGACAAACTTATAAGAGATGATCGACTTCTTAGCGTAAGATGCACTTAATGGTACTGACTTGCCATTGCAAATTAAAACATTTTTTTAAAACGAAAGTGAATTTTAGTTTACTGTACGTACTTTGGCCTCGTCTGAAGATTCTGGTAACCCTTTATACCGTCGTATTTCGTCTGTTGTGTGTCCTTTTCGAGTTTGACCCTGATTCAGTTTTATCTCTACGTACATTTTCCAAGCGTGTTCTCTGCCCGTTTGCCTGTAGTTTTAGTTATCAGTACGTTCCAGGCTCCTCTCTCCGCTTCTTCGCAAACAGGGCAGCCATTAGTGTTATTATTGCCTTTTACCGAGGTTACGCAAAGTTTTGGACTGACAATTTTACTCAAGGAATTTCGTTTTGGAGTGTTTTAGGCAGCTTCAATAAGTAAACTTCATGCGCCTCCTAGAGAGTGTTAAAGAGAAAGCTACTGAGCTTGATTGTTTTGCCTGGTGAGGTTGATCAAAAGAGCAAATTATTACAGTAATTAAATATTATTCTCAGTGTTTAGAATGCTTGGTTGGCTATAAGATGAATGGTCATAACGATCCTGAAGATTGCGCATAGGTATCAAACGCGGAATACTAATGATGCAATGCAGTGAACAAAAATGTTCTATTTTCAAAATTGAATTCATATTCAATAACTTAAAAACCTGATTTTGTTTCGTTTCAACAAAGTAATTTTATTCAGAGGTCATAAAAGAGTGAAAAGCATAGAATCTGACTGACTTATCTATTTGTTTGCTGTTTAGTGACTATATCCATTTTTCATTTTACTGACTCAAAGGCTTTTCTTTTTCACCTGTTTACAGCTCAGGGGCCCGTTTCTGGAAGCTCCCGATAATTACCGGCCCCATTAAGCTGTTTTGTTTTCCATTCCAGATGGGAGTTTCAAAAGCTTTGAATATTATACAGTAAAGTTATTAGCTAAAGAAACAAAATGGACTTTATTAGACTTCAGAACACACCCTACTTTTCTTGAGATTTTTATTTCAAAATCTGATTTCGGGCCCGTTAAGAACCGGTCCAAAACGTGGAATGGAATGAACTGATGGTTAGTGCGCTTGTGAAAGTGGTCTGGATTCGAACCATGGTGGCGGTTATCATGTGACAAGACACTAATCACAAACGCATTCCTTTTTAACTAGGCAGGATTAATATATTAGGCGCGAAGAAACTCGTTGGAAACCAGAACCCATAAAACGTTAATGTTAACCGGCTTTATTTGTCAGTCTCTCTTAAGGTCGGAACACACAAAGCCCGGGCAAGTCCCTCGGGATTAATCCCTGTGACAAGTGGTAGTAACGCCTTAGGCTACAATTTAGATGGAGGGGTTTGAGGGACAAGTCGCGATGACTGCTTTTTTCGACAGAAAGGTCTATTTTACTGGAATGGGGCTTGTCGCTGCGTCTAATGACAGGGACTAGTCGCAGGAACTTGCTTCTCATCATGTGTGCTGTTCTTGATTATTGAACTGACTATGATCAAGAGATATGATGCTGCGAAACCAATTCTTACACAAAAGCTTAATGTGGATCCCAACGCAGTTTTTGTGGACCGTGAGTGTCCTGACATGTTAAAGTTTGTTTAAGATTTTACGATGACAGGAACAATTTTGGAAACTTAATCGGATTTTTAAAGGAGCAGTCTCACCAGATTTGGTGGTACTTGAAAAGCCAGTGAACGTGTTGTTATAAATCTAAAATGCACCGTACTAGTTACAAAAGATGTTTACAGTATTGTGGCTACGGCCGAGTAGGAAAGAAGTGGTCTAAAATTTGATAACGTCGGGCCGGCCTTCTTTCAAGTTTAACAATGTTACTTGAAGGAAAATCACTAAAAATTATTGATCTCTTAGAGATTGAATTTATGGCTATTTGTCGTACCGCGTCTAAAGGATATTTTGTTGATCGGTGGGTTCACCTTTGTGATTCTAGGATATTTTTGCACAAAAACTTAAAAGACCTCTCGTGATAATACCCCTTTAACGGATTGTTTTTCAAGTGACAGTCTGTCACGACCATCTTTATGTGCAAAAGCTTTTTAACAAGTTTAATCAGTTCTTGAAACAACTGTGAAAACAAATCAAGACCCAGTGACGACCTTAAACTAAATAACGATATAATGTTTACCTTAGTTTAGCAGTTTCGTAACATGTTATTAGTAACTCAATAGTTGGTTTTATTATAATTATCTCTTTTAGCTGGGACAAGCTCTGAGGGTAATTTATAAACAATATTTCATAACATGCAGTTACCAATCAGGTGGCAGAATGCGTGCCCTTAAGCCTTGATGCGGAATATTGTGTTCATCAGTCTTTCGAGTCCCTGAGGAGTTCAGACAAGGCAAGACCTCCTAGGTAAAGTTTCATTATAGCTAGCTCTATTCAGGTAGTTCCAGGTCAGGCAATCAGCAATCAGTTCGTGTGACTTTCTTTTATACATGTAGCAAACTCGTTCCATATATTTGTGTTTTTTATTCTGTTGTTGTTTCCAACTAGGGAAAGGGGACAAACGTAATCAAAAGCTAGTGTTTACTCAAGTAGCAAATTGGTAGCAACATATTTGTTAGGACTAGATTGTTCATCGCTCTTCCCTTTCGGTGGGACGGCTGCAGAAAGAAGCACTTGAAGCACTTTAAAAAACACGATACAAATAGGTAATTTGCAGCTTAGCTCAACTTGATTTCTTTCAAGTGTATCAAATAATTTTTTCTGTTCATTGCAATGAAATAATGAAACGTGCGAGGGAACAGCTATTGGCATCGCAGCACTCTCTTGTGTTTCCACAGTCTCACCCTCTTAATGTGTTCTTGCATTTTTATTATTTTAACGTATTTGTTATCGTCTTCTTAGTTTCCAGACATGGCAGCTCAGAATATAAAATGGACTTTTTTTTTCGGTTTCCTTGCACTGTTCACTCTCTTGGAGGAAACCAAACACGCCATGGCTTGCAAAGGTGTGTCGTATTAGCCTTTTAGTTGACCCTCAGCTATGCGATCAGTCATTACCGATCTTTATTTTTTATTGTAATTTTTGCTTTTGATTTCTTTATTTTTGATTTGATTGATTTGATTCGACTTTATTCAATACATACCTTTTGTACGAGATACTCAAGCCCTGTATTATTGATAGCCTGACTAGCTAGGTAAATACGAAATCCGATGCACTTTGTTTACGAGAAGGGGGAAGTGTCTCTATCATCATTACCATTTCCATTGCCATCACCATCCCGCCATCAGCATCATCATTAATATTAGGCAAATATTTAAGGGCAATTTCTATAAACTTCATTTTACTCCCCTTTTAACAACCTTATAAGAATTATCGTTATTAGTTTTGTGCTGTAAATAAGAGAAGGATTTGGATTAGCTCAATTATTATTATTATTATTATAATTATTATTATTATTATAATTATTATTATTGTTGTTGTTGTTGTTACATAGTATTACCAAGGCTTCGTAGCAGCACGAAGTAGAATATGGCTTTTATGAACCATTCGATGTTTTTGAAGTTCATTTTTTAATCAAAACATGTTTCGGATGAAACATCATCCATCTTCAGTTGTACAATGAGAAATGAAAAAAATTGTACAATAAATAGTGTAACAAAGTGAGATATCAACAAGAATAATTAAAGATGAAGGCGAGAATTGTTATTACTATCACCATCATCATCATCATCATCATCATCATCATCATCATTATTATTATTATTATTATTATTATTACTATTATCCAGTTTTAATATGTGCAATTTTAAAGCGAAAATTTTAGACCTATCACAAGACCACACCCTTGGCTTTGAGCTCTCTCGAATATTGTGCTTATTACTCGGTTTTTTTCTCTGTGTTTTTTTAATTATTTTTTTCGTTCTAGCTCTAGTATTTAAGAGCAAAAAAGCTTTTCAACTCTTAACATGAAATTTGTGGTTTGTTTCTTCGCTGTAGAGGACCTAGTATCCGCTACCGTTTGTGAAAACGCCAAAGTCATTATCCGCTGCGTGATTGGTGGACGCATCAGGGTTGTGGCAGCGTCATATGGCAGGCATAACCGTGCTACCTGCAGTCATCCCAGTATACACACCACTAGTTGTCATGCAGCAAATTCTTTGGTGATTGTGAAGAGCAGATGCGACGACAAAACCAGCTGCGAGCTGCATGCAAGCAACCGAATTTTTGGTGATCCATGCGGTGGAACCTACAAATATCTTGAGGTCAAA
>JAHPZR010045244.1:5000-15000 GCA_019787425.1 Platygyra sinensis | reverse complement strand
CTCAAACCGGGTTTTGCCGCCGATTTTTATTTCCACAATTTTACAAGCGAAAAATTTTAAACTTGGCGCACTATTTTCCATATGACGTAAAACTCCGACTATTTGCTCATAGTCGGAGTTTTTTAGCCAATCAAAAAGCTAGAAATGCACTAGTCGGAGCTGAGAATTTACTAATACTGGATATTTCAATTCTCAAGAACGTACCACAAGAAAAGGAAAAGTATTGTTATATGGTTTCCCGAGAGACAAAACAGCGGACAGCTGGGAGTCAAAAAAAGAATAAATTATGAATCTTTCGATATATCATATATCATCTTGATAATTATCTAAAGTTTGCCTCACTTTAACGTTTTTCTGTTTATATTTGGATGTAAGAAAATTTTACATTATCGACGAGGGAAAGTCAAAATTTCATAGCGAACACGCGGCAAACAGTCGCCATGTTTGTTGTAGTTTTTCACCGTTGTTCTGCGGATTTCCAAGTGCTCTTACATAATGTAAGTTCGTTAGCTGGAAAGGAAAGACAATGATTCAGTGTTTGAAATTCAGTTATCTTTACCAGTTTACTAATTGCTCGTGTTCAGAAATGATGTGGATCTGTCTTGATCTCGATTGTCGGAGTTTGTGAATAAATTCTGTTTTGCGACTACACAAGCTAACCACTTTTTGTTAGTAAGCCCATAGACACATCAGTAAAAAATATATATATTCATTTGTTACTTAACAATGAACTAAGCCAAATGCTGCTGTGTACCGTACTTACAATCATGAACACACTTTATAGTAGGTAGCAAATTAGGTCATCGATTCTACTGAAATCCAAGTACTTAGATATTTTGCAACCAATACTTCAGGTTTGCGTCAGTAACAAAACAGGTTTGCGTCAGTAACCCGCATGAAAAGGTACCACTGAGCATCATTTGACTTGGGTTAGTAGCAATCACATAGCGAGTAAGATAATGGTCTTTAAAATTTTAGCCTGAGTTCGAACTAAAAACGCAGACAAGAGCCGTCTCTTTTGCATTTAAAGTTTTCTGGAGCATGGGTACAAAGTAAAGTAACGCCTGTTGATTTTTTGTTCTTACAAACGTTAGGTAATAAATAATGTAAAAAGAGAGACTAGGCCAAAAAATTGAAGCGGGCGGGGAGGAGATACATTTGTTTTTTTCTTTTACTTGGCCAAAACTACTAACATTGAACATGTTGAATGTCTTGTGTTAATGTAGTCAGAATAATGTTTTTGCCTTCGTGTGTGATATTTTTTAAATCATGACTTATGGAAAAAAAAAAACAAAGAATAAAGGTCAGAAATTGGAAAAGGAATCACCCAAATAAAGTGAAAGAGGTGGAGGGAAAGAAAAAAGTGGGTGAAGGAAGAGAGAGAAAGTGGGTATTGATGGAGAAATATGCTGTGAAAGACGTGAAGGTGAAAACAAAAGAAAAAACTAGAGCGTCAGAAAGTACGAGCTGGTAAAGAGTTTACCGAGATAAATTCTGAGATGATTCAACTGTAGTCTAAAACGAGAATGGATGGCGGGAGTCAGTTTTGGCAGACGCTGTGCGACACGAAATCTATAATGTAAAAAGGAACGAGAGCAATGAGAAGGAAACGTGCCACGCGCGTCGAAATAATGCAACGATCCGAGTCGGAGGACGACGTGTCAGTGGATAAGTCACAGCTAAATTGTTTAATAAGCATGAAACGGACGCTATTGCATGTCCTCAAGGACAAAGTCAAGATATTTGTTGTGTAATCGGGCACGTCTTTCAGCAGATATATCGATTTTGAAGTCTTCAAAGAATTAGAGTTCCGATGATAGATGTTGGCCTTAATATAGCAAAGTGTATGCATAATAGAACAAACAGTAAATTCACTAAATTTTATTAATTTCTTATGTTCTGTGTCTTATTATAGGTTCTTTCTCTTCTCATGTAAATTCTAGCTATTTGTGAATATATGTGTATATCTATTTCTATTTATTTATTTATTTATTTATTTATTTGTGTAATTTTTATTACTGATGTATTTTGTTAAATTTTATGTTAAATCATACAACCCGCCCGATTAGCTTTGCTATATGCGGGTTGTGTAAGTTTATAAATTTGTTTTTGTAAACATTAATTTAATAAAATGATGATGATGATGATGATTATTGCTTTTCAAGGTATCATTGGTCTGGAATGTAATAAAGAAGTTACGTTTATATGGATCATTTCCTTTCTGTTGCTTAGAGTTAGTGCTTGTTGTCCGTTTTAGAGAATTGACCATACTTCTAGAGAGTTCTCATAGGTAGCTGTCCCTGTAGGAGTGGTGTCCGTACGGTGAGCCACTGCAACTGTTGCAGCAACAACGTGCGTGAAAGCGCCAGACTATCTAAAAGACATGCTTATAAGAGCAAAACTACAATTTGAAGGTTTTGATTATGCGACGCAACCACAAAAACCACATAGGGAGTCCGTGCGGCCTGTCTTTGCTTTATGTCACGTGCACCTCTCAATTGAAATCCAGTGGGTCTATCACTTTCTCAAACTAATCCATTTTGCCTCCTCAGTTCGACCATATTTAATGAAGGAATCACCAATTAGTACATTTGTGTGGTTAAGGAACCCGGTTACAGAATATCAGTCTGTCGAATTTCTCAGCCCTTTGTTTAGAGTAGCATAGTATTTATTCGTGATGTACACTGAAAAAACCTTGAAATTAAAAAGTATAACTTAAAAAAAGGAAAGCAGGAGGTGGATCTTATACTGAAACTGTTTCCTAAAAAGAAAAAGGATCAATAAAAATAAAGGGTCAAACTGAAAAACTATATGAACAAGATATATCTCAGCTCTACAATAAACACAACTTCGTTACATGGCATGGCTGCAAAACTAAGACACATAAGAAAGCTTAGCGCTTAAGTCAATTCTTGAACTGTTTCGAGTTTTCTGCCACAGCTGCGGATCTTGGTAAACTGTTCCACTCAAGCGCAATTACAGACAGGCAGATAGATCTAGACAGACAGACAGATCTAGACAGACAACCTTTATTTAAGCACGATATCGATGGTAATAAAAGCTGTGCAACTTATGGGGTCTAGAGAAAGAAACACATGAGAAAATTACTCGATTCTGATTGGCTGAGAGCACTACAGTTCAAGTGTAACACCAGTGCAAAAAGTGTAACACCTGTACAAATTGCACATCACAATTCTCGATTATGATTTGCAGAAAGGTAATGAGAAATTTTGTAGGCCAATGATCACATGTACAGCAATGACAAAATTTTGTACAGAAGCTCTGAAAAAAGTTTTTTTCAAATGCGAAAAAATGGCTTCAAGAAACATCTTCCGGCACTTTTTCTGCGCGAATTTTTTCTTGTTTGTATTATTAATAGGTAATCATACGGTTTTTTCTCGTTCACTTTGAAATTAATTTGCGCTTGGCGCTCGTGCAAATTGATTCCAAATTGAACTCGAAACCGTATGATTACCTATACTGACATGGGGTACATTACTGTTCACAATGTTAAGTCGTGCGCGTTCTGAGTAGAAAGCAGAGCTCTGACTAATGATTTTTGAGAGGCCAATATTGAGGCCTTAGAGCCTTGACACTGAGTGTATTGTATAACAGAAAGATTTGGATCGCAATTTACTTTATGATAAACATGTATTACACCGGGATCAGCTGAGCGAAACACCTCAATTTCTGGATGAGCTACAAATTTCTCAAAAATATCCACATCTTCCAATCCCCAGCCTTTAATGCTTGTGTCAAACCTCCAACAGCATCCATATCTTGATGATAAATGCATGCGGGTCCGTACGAGAATGACCTCCAAATTCCTGCCTCTTTGTTAATCGTAAAGTGTGAATCGGGTTTGGTTTTGTTTTTGTAAGTTAGTTCAGGATCAAACTGAGTAAACATTATTGGAAAGTAAACTCGCTTACCAAGTGCAGTGTTCAGTCGGCAGCGATCAATAAATTCCAAGTTAAAGATCAAGTCAACATCACACAAGAATAACAAAGCTGCTTGATCAAATTTATCTGCTGCGAGAGAAAGCGCTACACCGCGGGAAAAGTTACCCTCGACATCAAGCCAAATAAGTTCTGCTTCGGGATATTTCTCTGGTATTCTTTCATGATATCTTTGTGTTCATGAGGAGAAGACACAAAGGAAGATATGCGACTACCAGCTTGACTCTCTGAAGTACTTTGAGGCAGACCAATTCAAAATTTTTCATGAAACGACGGAACGTTTCCAGACGCCCTTCTAAAGGGACGATGAAATGTACATAAGGGGGCGTCCCTGCAAGGGGCTCAGTGGTATACATCAAATTTGAAAAAGGCTGTTGTATATAGAAGCTTCGCTCGTATGAAATGGGAATAGTTTTCGCTGTACCTGCTTTTCTGTTGGGATGTTTCCTTTCACTATTGACTGTCACTTGTACAATGTGTTGAATGCCATATAGAGGATGGAAACGCCTATAAAAATAATTTAATTCCTGGTTCTTCAGCTTTCCAAGATTTCGACTCTTCCTAGCCTCTTCATTTGTAAACTCTTTTGTTTTTTTCCAGGATATTGCTGACTTCATTTTCAGTGCGCCACGGATCTTTTTGACAGGCGCATTTAAGCCGAAGTCAGAGTAAAGTGATCTGTAAGCAAACATTTCCCATTTTTCACTGTTATTTATGGTCAACTGATGATCAAAATCTCGTGCATCTTGAAGGCCTCGTTTCTCCTGTCTCCCGTTTGTATTAATCGATCCATGTTCCGCAAAACGCGTTGCACTTTACTTCCTTCTGTTGAAGATTTGAAATGCGTTCTTTGTTAAAGTGCCATGCAGACGGTACATGTGGGCTGGATCTTTAACAGGGTGAAGTGTAATGGCATCGTTAACAGTCTTAGTGTTCAGCTTATCCAAAAAGATTTTTCCACTCCATTGTAGTCGTGAAGGAAAAGTTTCTGCATCTGAAAGAAAAGGTAATCAGAGTCAGTCCAATCGTTTGTCACGAATTTAAAATAGCCACACGCAATCTCGTTTTTAGCAGCCTCGACCACAAATTTCAAGTAACATGCTGGCTTAGCAACTTCTCTCTGCCGACAAAAATGCAAGTTAAGATTAAGCTCTTCACTAACTGAAATTACTGCAAGTATATGTATATACTTACAGTAATATAAAGCATTAGAAACAGTCCTAAGAAAGCACGTGCGCTGATTGGTTGAAAATCGTGTTTGTATAACTCGATGGAGACACAGAACTAGCGCGCGCTGTTGACGTAGTGATGGCGCGAGCAAAGAGAATTTACATTTCGATAATCAAAGTTAACAAGATTGTTTTCCTTTTTCTCGTCGTGGTGTTTTCTAAAAGAAATAGAAAACATGTACATCGTGTTTCTATCGAGTTATACAAAACACTCGTGAAAGTTTGGGAGAACTCGAAAAATCTGTGGAAACACTCGCCTGCGGCTCGTGTTCCCACAGCATTTCTCGTTCTCCCAAACTTCCACTCGTGTTTGTATAACTCGATACAAAACGATACATGTTTTCTATTTCTTAAGTAACATGATTGAGGACCGTTGCTTTGTATCTAATCAAGAGAAAATGAGGGGTCAGAGAGGGACATAAGGGCGTTGGCTGGGATATGTCGATTTCACTCAAGTTATCTTTAGCTTTAGACGGAGACGGAAGTTTAGTTCTCCAGACGTCCGCATGGTACCTTTCACCTGTTTGATCAGGGAATTTTGAAAGGCGGTCTGCGTAGAAGTAAGTTTGTCAGTTGAAGCGCCTAAAGAATCACAACCTTTTTGGAAGAAAAATGCTGGGTGCATGAAGAAATATCAACGTTTTGTCCCATGAGAATTTGAATCAAAGAAAAAGCGATGACAGCAAGAAAGAATATATGTGCTTTCATTTGTATATAAACAACGTGAAGAGAAGTATCATATCGATCGATATTGAAACATAACATGAAATTCTGTTTCAATCTGTCGCGATCTTGATACTCTAAACGACGAAAGAAATCGTAGCTCACAGGAGAAAACCTATTTTGGTTCCACGACAAAGCTAATTTTGAACCCAGCGAAAAACTTGCTCTAAACCTGGCGACAGGAATATTCTGGCCGGACCCGAAACAAATCAGCGGATGTCTTGTGATATTTTTGAATGCAGGAACCAAAACTCGCGACCTAGCGATTAGCGACAGAACCAGTTGAATACTATACCCTCAACAAAGCAATTCTCAATCTTGCGACAGAATTTAATTTGAACCTTAGCAGGACGGTAAACAACTCGAAGTGTGGCGATCAGCCTAGAAATAACTTAACAAAACAACAGCTCGGAGCGAGGTGATCAACATCAGAAATAATGTTAAATGGCGGTACAGTGACAAATAATAGCTCGCAGTGAAGCACCAGAACCGAAATAACTTGGAAACAGCTCGAAGTTGGACGACCAATGACAGAATAATTTGAAATTTTGAATACAATAAAATTAACAAATTGACGTCAGTTTTTTATGGCGTCTGTCCGTGTTTATTTGATCATGGAAGTTTCGTCATCACATTGGCAAAGTAGCCTGTGGATCCACGAGGCGATAGCTCCGAGTGGATCCGGCAGACAGTACTTGTGACAATGTGATGACGAAATTCATTAATCAATAGACAGGACGGGGGACATATCAAAAACTGACATCAAATTGTGTTTTTTTACAAATGATAACAAATTGTCGAATTGCCGGCTCTCGCTCGCTGACGCGTCGCCTGAATTTTAAATTCATGTGTCTGTCCGCATATTGACAATAAAATTAGCCAATGAGCGCGAGTGAATTTCTGCATGCAGTTATCGTAAAAAATATCTTTCTTGGAAAGTAGCGCTCAGCGAGAGAAGTACATTTTGAATGCAGGCACAGCGACTAAACAACTAGGAAGCATGGCGATCATGAGAATGTAACAACAGAACTAGTTGCGAATACTGAAACAGTAGGGAGCTTTACTTGGACCACGAGTACGAGTTTCAGTACGAGTACGACTTTCGAATTTCAAACCAGTGACATTTCCAGAGCCCTCCTTCTTCATGTTGGTTTTAGGTAGAGAGAGTAGCTCATGGGATGAAATGGGTATGTGTTGTGATAATGTGAAGCCTGAAAACTAGAATTAAAAAGTCGTACTCGTAGTCCAATCTAAAGCTCCCTAGTGACAAAACTACTCCTACCCGTAAAAGCCTTCTATCGACCAAGCGTATTTCCCCGTGGACCGTTTCTAAATTGCGTGATCACCAAAAGAATGGTATCATGTGGACGTAAAAGAAATGCACTCCCGCTGTTTCCGGCAATCCTAAAATAACTCTAGTGGAATTGACATATCCCAAGGCCTAGATTGGAGCCTCCCCCCGTGTCCCCTCATTTTCTCTTGATCTAATTGTTTTCGATTTCTTCTGGTAACATAATCAAGGAACTTGAAGATACCAGCGACACTTTGCCAGTTGTTTTCAACTCTAATTGTCACTGCTACCTTTTCACAAGTTTGCACATACATTGGGAAGCTTTATAATGATAAAAGATACATCAAGAAGCGGTAATTAATAAAATAAAAACACGCAAAAACTACAGGCGGTCAAAATTGAAAATTTGCTCTGGTACAAATCAACACCGAAATCTGCTCACTTTAGAAAATTACTGCGACAAGTGACAGCAAAACTGCAAAGCATTCGTAATGGTGAAATTCACATACTTATCAGTGGGATAATACTATAATTAGCTTATCATAGTGGGAGAAAGAGTAGGTCAGGTCCTCTGAAACAGAGAATTAAGGTGTTATAAAACAGAGATGCAGTCTTTTTATGGCAAAAATATGCATCCGACTTCGTAAAATTCATATATTGATATTCACTTGGCAAGTACTAGTGGTTTATGTAAGAAGCAGGCCGGCTTTGGTTTCATTTCTGTCCAGTGGTAATGCCAATTCTGTTGAGGATGGGTTGAGCAGAAACGGCCAAGTAAATAGTTGAACAGTGAGACAATTCGTGGGGCCGGTTCATGTTATATGATTCCCGTTTTGCGCCGGCCAGTGTGGCATTATTTTATATTACAATGTGTATTTAATAACAAAAAAAGACCTTTTAAAGTCTTGGAATCATGTCTGCAAGAAGTGGGATTTGTGTGATAGACAAATCAGTTTTAGGTTCGAATCAGCTCTTGGTTGCTTTTCTCTTGAAACTAAGCTTCATAACTTTGATAAACAATTTTGATTGAATTTTCTCAGGAATACCAAACGCGGCATTTTTCTTTAGTGCCATAGCAACTCAAGAGAAAGGGAAAGGCAGTATAGAAGAAAGTGATGACAGCGATGACGATGGAGAAAGAAGTCCTGTACCAAGCACACAATCCGGAACAAATGGTTAATGGCAACCCAACACATGGCAACAAATCGCTTTGGCCTGCAATTAACTATTATTTAGCACTGACCACGCGTAATGGCGCTTCAGCAAATCCTCTCATCGTTCACAGGGCACTGCTGAAATGTGCAGTGGCAGTCACAGCTAATCAGGTATATGTTATATGTACGAACGAAACGTGCAATGGCACGCACGTAACACGCACCATTTAAGCACGGTATTCAAAATTATTTTTCAGGTACAGTTTCAAGATGGAAAAGTGTGCATGGTTATCAAGGAACTCTACAAAACTCCACTTCATAGCCCTTAGTACCCTGTAGCTTTTGAAGACACTCGTGAGCCTTCGCAGTAACTTTTCGCGACCTCTGCTTTAGATAGTGAACTTTGCCAACGGCTGAGCTGTGTTTCTGATCTTCCGACAAAATCCTTTGCTCTTTACTGGTGAGCTGATTGCGGCTTTGTGTTTCGACGATTTGACAATAGCGCGTCGGGTGACTGAATTTTCCGATTGCGTCAAAGACCATTTTACTCATGACGTCGCCCAATTTGCTGTGTTTGCCTCCATTTCTCGCGACCAGAACGAACTCGCATTGCGGTTTTACCAATGGCCTTGCGAAATCGATGTAGCTGTCGAGCACATGCTTGCCTCGGTCAGAATTAAGGAGGCGAATCCATATTTTTCCATATTTGCCAGCAGAACCTTTTCTGATCAGTAAATCTCCCGTTCTCTTCGGCTGTTCTAACCATTTCAACCATCAAGTACTGATAAGTCATATGGCGAGAACCCTTCACCTTGATGGACAAATATACCGCGACAAATTCCGTGACAAATGTCAAGTCCGAGAGGTTGACTTGACTTGGACTTGACCTACGTCTTTACGGTATTTTCGTAACGAGGCCAATGGAAAGTCCCCTGGCATCCAGAGTTTCGATGTGTAGATCTTGTGTCCACTGCAATGTCATCATCGTTACCACTGTCTTGCGAGCTCTTTTGAGGCACAATTCTGTCGGTGACAAGTTCCGAAGGACTGCGTCTGAGGCGCTATTTATTTTTCTGAAATCGATCATTTCTGAGATTGCATCCATATAACCCAATCGTCTACCATGCCCGAGCTCGCATTCGTCTTGCAAGTGATCGATAAATTGGAGCAACAGACTGCGAGAACAGGGCTAAAGTCCAGCACTTCAAAACTCAATTCTTCCTCGTCTTAGCAGCAAAATTTGAGAAATTTAAAGCACCTCTTGATTGTCTGCTGAGGTGTGCAATCTTTCTTTTAACCACCATCACTTTCAGTCAACCATGATAAATGATCGGCGCCAATTTGGCTGGTATGAAAATAAAGGCAATACTCTGTAAAGTGATTTATCAGCATCCGGCGGCAAGTTCTTTGGTATTTGCAACGAGTTCTCGCTGGCCGGGCTTTTCGTGAAAAAAAAAGAAACAACTGTGCTTGTTATTCACATGTTTCCTGCAACATCTGACTTTGAAACCCATCATGGTCACTCTCTTGTATTGGGCAGTGATACAAACTGTCAGTTTGATCCTTTTCCAAATGAAGGCATTTTGGTTCTGGTGACGCTCCATCGATATCCGACCAATCCACCGTAAGGAAAAAGATGGCGAC
>JAHPZR010045244.1:0-2500 GCA_019787425.1 Platygyra sinensis | reverse complement strand
AGGATATCTTTTTGCATAGTTCTTTGATGTGATTAGACCATGAAAGTCGGTCATCAATAATTAAACCTAATGATTTGGCATGCTCAAATCTGCAAATTGGATGGCCATCTAATTGGATATCAATCTCACTACAATTTTCTGCAAGAAAATTTTTACGATTACTAACCACCATAAACTCAGTTTTCGCGATGTTTAGGCTAAGCTTATTTGCTTTTAGCCAGCGTACCTCAACCAATGAGGAATTGTCATGAGAGTCACGTGAACAAGCGTCTTTTCCAACATGGCGGAGATCGACTCGTCCCCAAACCTAAACGCGGTTAGTCGCGACAAAAAATCGGCTAGTGTGCAGCAAGCTGATGTCCTGACAGATTTTAATTAACCCGATTTGACCCCGACATAAAATCTGCAGTTCTGCGACAAAAAATCGGCTAGTGTGCGGCAGGCTTAAGCTTTCGGATTTCCGACTGCTCTAGTCAATGAATCGGCGGCTGTCAATCAAATGATTTGATGTGTGAAATAAATCTGAAGGTGTAATAAAGTTAACAAAAGCGCTCTAATTTAAACGCTGCCTACGCTCTTCGCAAAGACTTTTGTCAACAAAGTCGCGTGTAGCGGCATATACTCTCTTTTTTGTTGACATGTCAAACTCGCAATGGTTTGAGCACGGAAGCCAAAAGTTTTCCCACAAAAATAATCTTCTTCTAAAGCGTTGCCAAATGGAAAGTGCGGGGCGCGAAACACTAGCATATATTTTATCGTTGTCCTCTTTTACTCGACCGGTCAAAGCAGTTCATTACAGACGCAGTCTTTTACTCGATCGGTTTACGTAGTGTGTATTTTAATCGAGGACTTAAAAGACAACACAGATCTTTTCTATTTGTACAACAGTGAAGAAAATAAAAATAAATGACATTTCTGCTTGAACGAAGTCTTATGCCTGAGCGAGCATTGTTTTCCATTGTCTGTGTGAGATAATTATTCAAAACTACATGGATCCGTTTTAGCTCTAGCGACCATTTTCAGGTCATTTTTCTTATTGTTACAGTTCTATTGTTATTCTTATTCTTATTGTCTGGCCGCTTGATAGGCTATTTCGTTTCAAATCACGCGTGCGTCATACACGAAAGTCCCGGATAGTGTCGCCTCATTCTGGGCGATGCAGACATATAGGAACTCAGAAAAAAAAACGGTCCTAAATTATCAATTTGAGAACAATATGTTCCATTCACAGATGGAAATTCGAAACAAAACGTTCCTAATTAATCAATTTGGGAACAATTTTGTATAAATCAGGCTTGATAAACTGATAAACAGTAAACTCAACAGAACTTTATTCGAAGCACGAGACAATGCCACATGGCCATGATATAACAACAACTCGAGCACATGGTTGAACTTAATGCCGATAGGCTCATCTAGACAACTGACATATCGTTACAAATGTGATTCATTAACAGATTTGGTCCTCATTTACCAATTTGGGAACAATGTGTTCCATTTACAGATAGGAACTCGAAACCAGACAGTCCTAAATAACCAATTTGGGAACAATGTGTTCCATACCCAGATAAGAATTCGAAACAAAACAGACCTAATTCATCAATTTGAGAACAGTTGCGAACTCGGAACGAAATGTTCCACTTTTGCACTACAGTGAACGTTTTGTTCCTAGATTGTAAAAACGCTGGTCCTCCTCTAGCGGCTAGAAACACAAAAACGAGGAACAGCCGATCATGGCTAGAGGAACGTTCCTTTATTTTGAAATATCGGAACAACCGCAACAAAACTTAAAATCGGAAAAAAAAAAAACGAGGCAAAGACTGAAAAATTATTAAAACCTCCCAAAAGCAAGTCAAGCGCTTAGATAAGATGGAAGCAGTCTTTAAAACCTGGTGAAGTTTACTTTGCCCAAAGGCAGCAAAACGCGCCAGATAAAATTTTAGGAAACTTTCCTGTTTTGTATAGGAGGACTGGAGTAAGGCTGCAACAAAACTGCACCATTAACTTCTGATAATTACTAAGCAGCTTACCTCATAGGCCCAAGTGCAGGAAATTCCAACATAGCGTTGTATACACCGACCAAGCTCAGTGTCTTCATGCATGTGTAATTTCGGTGCTTCCAGCAGACAATGTTGAATATGCCGAGCAACTTTTTTTAAAACACTTCGACTGAATACTACACCCGGTCCCCCCATACAATAGTTATCTCCAGGCGACAAGTTAAGCATTCCTCTTTCTTTCTTTGCACCTGTTCCTGCTTGCCCCAGGTAGATATCATCGGAACTGTTTAATGAACGTAATAAACGTACTAATTCGTCATTACGGATGTAAACATCGTCGTCCGCTCGCATGAACCATTCATAGTCGTCGATGTGGTGGTCGTGTATGTACTTGATCATCATTAAAGACTTTTTTAGCGGTGGATACGAGTCATCCACGTTGGGTAGACTGATCACTGGTAGGCTGGACATTTGATGAGTCTGACTCGTAAAAAATGTTA
>JAHPZR010045243.1:27500-29797 GCA_019787425.1 Platygyra sinensis | reverse complement strand
GAGTGAGTGAGTGAGTGAGTGAGTGAGTGAGTGAGTGAGTGAGTGAGTGAGTGAGTGAGTGAGTGAGTGAGTGAGTGAGTGAGTGAGTGAGTGAGTGAGTGAGTGAGTGAGTGAGTGAGTGAGTGAGTGAGTGAGTGAGTGAGTGAGTGAGTGAGTGAGTGAGTGAGTGAGTGAGTGAGTGAGTGAGTGAGTGAGTGAGTGAGTGAGTGAGTGAGTGAGTGAGTGAGTGAGTGAGTGAGTGAGTGAGTGAGTGAGTGAGTGAGTGAGTGAGTGAGTGAGTGAGTGAGTGAGTGAGTGAGTGAGTGAGTGAGTGAGTGAGTGACACATTTGCATATCGAAGTCACCCCAAGAAACTCGTTTCTACGCTTCGCGTATCCACGAGTTTAAAAATGGCTTTTCGGGCCCGAAACGTTTCTGGGCCTTTCGAGAAACGGGCCCCTGGATTGAAATCCGGGGACTCTCTGGTTCAAATCCTCCACCCTACTGCTATCGGAACTTGTTCTCGGTAGTCCTGAGT
Source organism: Platygyra sinensis (assembly GCA_019787425.1). Classification (NCBI taxonomy): domain Eukaryota; kingdom Metazoa; phylum Cnidaria; class Anthozoa; order Scleractinia; family Merulinidae; genus Platygyra; species Platygyra sinensis. The sequence continues at coordinate 29,280 of JAHPZR010045243.1, read as the reverse complement.
TCAACTCCTCGACCGCGTTGTGTAAGTAGGCAACTGGTTAGCCTCCCATCAGCTGGGATTCTTAATAGTTTATGTTCTGTTCCCTATATTTAGTTATTTAATTACAGTGTTCCCAATTAGCACTAGTTCTAAATACACTCGACACTCGACACAGTGTTGGAAGCGGTCTTCGCCGACGACCCGCTATTTTCCTTTAGGCGATCCAGGTCACAACCAGCCTCGACCGACTTCTCATTAACAGGATCATCCCGATCCGCGTTTTGTATGAGCTTGGGTATTATATTATTTGAGTTGTGCAGCGCATGGTGTTGACAGGTATGTAATAGCTTGTTGAGCTGCAGCATAGTTAATAGGGCTGCAGTTTCGCTAAATTAAATAGTCTGTCATTAATATTGTTTCTTCGGTGTTAAGCTAAGCTGATTTTACCTTGAAAAGCAACTCTCGGCTCAGGAAATTGCATCTACAATGGAGGACAAAAATCCTTGGAACGGTTCTAGGAAACCTTGCTTCCACGTCCTTAACTTATCAAATAATCGGATATAGCATAATATGCACTTCTCTAAACACGTTGATACTGAGAATGGCCCTCCCCTCCCCCCTCCAAACAATGTTGGGATGAAGAAACGCTTTCAGGGCAGGCTAAAGTGTACAGGGCTGCACAAACTACAACATTGCTTGGGGGTGGGGGGGGGGGGGGGAAGAAAGAAAGGCAGATCGTGTTAAATGTCCTAAGACGTTTGTAATAAGTGTCACACATGGCCATTTATCGATTCTTCCTTACTCATCTTAATTTATTTCCTATTATATTTATCGACGTTCTCAAATTTTAAGTTTTCTTGTCACCACTTTGCTGCGATCGCCAGAATGCTGTCAGTATTTACAACTGTCGTTACAAATTTCCTGTTTTCTTTTCTGTTTCTGCAATTAAGCTTCTTCAGCTTTATGATTCCCTGCTGATAGTTGACGCTTTCATCAAGTCAATTCCATATTGTCTGTCAAACTTTTGCATTCCGTCATTCTTTATTTTGAATTCTGAATTCTGGCATTATGTTGCCTCGATTCCGTGTCCGATTTTTGTCTCGATCATTCCGCCATTCATACTCTTAGTTTACATTCTGTATTCTGTAATTATGTCGCCTCGCTTCCAATTCCATGTTTGACTTGCGGCGCCTTGAAAGAAGAAGGCGGGGAAAGTATCACGTGACCAAAAAAGGCGGGAATATGGGTTCCAGAACAACTTAAAATGGCGGATGCGGTTTCAGAATTCGACGGTAAGACGCTCGGTTTAACGCCTTCATACTTGAGCAAAACCATGGTTGTTCGCTTTTTTAATGTACATGAAGAAGGTTTACATCTAAAGGTGGTGCATAATGGTAAAACCGAAATCATCTGGCCGTTATCAAATGGCAAATTCTTAGTGCCTTAGGGAGCCCCTAATGCACATGTGATTCCATTTAACACCAGTGAAGACAGTGACGTCGGGCCCGGCTGTTTGATTAGCACTGATGCAAGTAAAGAAAGCTAGGGTATGTTGCTTCATATCACCGAAATCGTATATATTTATTCATCTTTACAAGGCTTCGACAGAGACTGCTTTAGCGAGACGTCCTCAGTAACTGTTGTGTTTGTAACAATCAGATTCGATCGAGGTTTTGTCTCTTGAGCTTGATGTTTAGTTCTCAAATGATGAAATGTAAATGTTTACATTTGCACTTGGATGCAGGTACAGTTACCTCAAAGACCTGAGTGAAGCACGGCAGCCTGACGTCGCTTGTTTTGG
>JAHPZR010045243.1:7500-20000 GCA_019787425.1 Platygyra sinensis | reverse complement strand
TCGGAGGAGGTATTTCAGGAATGTACATGGCAGAGACAATCATGCGAATGAGGAAAGAAAACAACGTGTGTTTGTTTGAAAAAGATTCCAGGTTTGGAGGACGAATTTATGACTACAGATTTAGCCAAGCACCAAACATCAGCATAAGTAAGTTTTAAGTAAATTTGTTGTTACCCAGAAACACGACTTGGTTCCTTTTCCTATTGCTTATCGGCCGCGGTGGAGTTGTCTCCGTGGTTAGAGATATCTTTCCCTTTGTAGTTGAACCCAAAATAGCTGAAAAGTAATACTGAGAAGCTTAAAGCAGTGCTGCTTCAATTCAATCACCAAAGGTTATCCCCTTTTTTGCTCGAAAAGCTTAGTTATGACCTGAGATTGCAAACAGTCACGCGAGTCACGCTTCGCTTGTGATTTGAATGTTTACTTTGCAGCCATTTAGTTCAGAGCTGAAAAACGTAACAGGCATGCGGGAATTTTGACTGTGCGCGAGGGTCCAAGTTGAAAAAAATGACGCGAGTTGCCACGATCGTCAATTAAAACAAAAAAAGGTTACGAACTTTGTATGTTCAACTATTCCAAGTACATTTAATTGCACTGTGAAGTCGTTAATAGAAAAGTCGATCGCAAATCCCCAATTCAAGCCTATCAAATCAACAGTGCCACCATTTAGGTAACGAATCGCAACTTAAAAATATATTATTTTAATGATTAAGGCAAGCTACTAAAACTCGCTCAGTGTGCATCACACATCTACGAAGTAAAAGAAAATACAAGTGAACTGCTAAAAAAATGTTTCTTAACTGTTGCTCTTAAAGGTCTAGGAGCCTGGCGTGTGGATAGAGAACACAAGAGAGTAATGTAAGAAATATTACTTTTTTATATAATAAGTAAATTGCTGTTGCATTTTGATTGGTTATTACACATGATTTTTTTTGTTTGTTTGTTTTTGTTTAACACTTTTTTTTTGATAAATTGGTGGACAGAAGCTAGCATAGAAAACACCATTAGCATATATTTTCCTTGTATTAATTTTATGTTAGATCAGTCTCTGGGTCTGTTCAATAATAGATCATAGAAGACGACACACACTGATCACCTATCGTCTCGTGTGCCACTTTTTTACTCTAACCACATCTTGACGTCATCTGTGATCAATAACTGAACAGAAACACACCGACATGGAATCTTCGTTTGTTAAAACTTATAGCCACGACCAATAATTTATCGATTCTGCAAAACTACTTTCACTGGGTACTGAATTCAATTTCGTGTCCTTTTTTCGCCCAATGGGGTTTGAAGGTTTAGGAGTGTGGTTATAAAATTGGTTCAAGAGAAGAAAGGGAGTCCGCATACTTCATTGCTTTGCCTCGGGGCTTCGAGAAAAGCACAATCCACTAATTTCTTTGGCCCCCTAGAAAACAAGATCATGGGCTTTGGGATCCAAGGCCGAATCTTCAGCCGCCCAAAGTTCCATGATTCCCATGTCCTTTGGAACTGAGATTAAAAGACTTGCTGAGTTACCACAGAATTTGATTAGTCGGCTGTTTTGAGCCTACGAAGATACGATTGTTCATTGCAGTTATACACACAACTTAAGCATTGTGAAATTAAAGCATTGTGAAATTAAAGCCTAAGTTAATATTCTCGTTCTTTTTGCTATTTTCCTTATCAAAGCTACTGAAACATAACAAACAAGGGCCAAAATTTGCTGTTCAACAGTCACCTCTGATATCAAGGCTTTAGTCTCAAATTAAAAACTACTCAAACATCGCCATTTTTTGACGTCTGTTCGGCTTTGATTTCAATTTTCTTCAGTTTCCTTCGGTAAAATTTTCTGATATGCTCAAAACCGGTAGAGTCTGGCAAGAAGAAACTTTTAAAATCGAAAAAAGTAGGGGTTGTCAAGGTAGTTTTTTCGTTTTTAGCATTTTTGTGTTTTTTTGGCTGAGCGAAAACCTTGTCTTACAAATTTTTCTGATAAATTGAAAGCAAGGAAAGCTAATAAGGAATAACTTCTCTGCCAAATCTTAAGGAATTTCACCGAAGGAAATTCGAGAAATCTGATAAGGATTTTTCTATTTTTCACCTCAATGGCAATTACGCAATCAGAATAGGAACTCGCTTAGATCGCTATGTGAGCATGCGCGAATTTTCGAACCACGCGGTTTTGTCGATGAGCGACTCGACAATGGCGGTCTCATCAAAATACACACAAGACCTTTCCGTCCAAATCATTTTCTTTGCGTTTTCTTTTAAATGGTTTCTCTGTTTCTACTTCTGGGCTGTAATTTGAGCTATATTGTTGACTTGTTCGCTGCTTTGCATGAGCTTGCGTCAGCCTTCGCGCGCACATTACTAAAGCTCGCATCATCGGAGCGCGCGCTCTTAAAACCCTATTGAGCCACCTTAAAGCCCCGGCCAAACGATCGCAACATTCAGCGCAACATATCCCAACATTGTTGGGCGCGACATGTTGCGCGCGTTTGGCCACCCTGTTGCGACATGTTGCAACATGTTGCGTGTTGTTGGCTCAAATTTGAAAATGGTCAAATTTTTCATGCAACTTTTGTGCATGTTGCATGATGTTGTAGTCGTTTGGCCAGGTTCGTGCAACAATGTTGCGCCTGGGCATGCGCAACAGCTCGATTTGCTTTTTTAGAAAACCTCATTTGTCAACATGGCGGAAAGTGGCGCGCAATTTGAATTCTGTAAAAACTCGAAAAATCCCCGAGAAAGACATGGACGGAGAGGGAGACAACCGATTTAATAGAAATGCTAGAGGGCCGTCCCTGCCTGTGGAATATTTATGAGAAATGTTATCATTCTAGAGAGACACGGGAGAAGGGATTTCAAGAAATCTCGAGGGCCCTCGATATAAGTGTGGCGGACATAAAGGCGAAGATTACTTCTTTGCGTGCTCAACTTGGCCGTGAACTCGCCAAAACAAGGGCTACGAAATCCGGCCAAGGTTTAGGCGACTCATACAAGTCAACCTGGATTTTTTGGGAGAGGCTACAATTCTTGACTACCGTGCTCAACGCCGGGAAAAGTAAGGACAACCTTTGCCTTGAAAACGAAGATGAAGATGTCACCGAAGATGAAATGGTAAAGGAAACGGAGAAAACGGGGGAAGACGTGATTCCTGAACAAAATGTAAGTTACAAGAAACCCGCTAAAAGAAAACGCAGTGAAGCGAAAAAGGAAGAGCTCTTTGTAACATGTATAAAGCACTTCAAGAGCCGCCACCAAAACTAGAATCCGTGACAAGGGCTAGTTCGTTCGCCATGTATGTTGATGAAAAACTCAACAACCTGGACAGCAGAAGCCGAGCATTGGCCGAGAAACGCATAAGCGACGTTCTATTCGACCTGGAAATGGGCAACGAAATCAATAGCCAGACCTCTTCACATCCACCACAGTTTCGACCATTCTCATCTGGCACTGACCACGGTGGTAATGTATACTTGCAAAATCCATTGGCAAGACAAGCGGATTCCGGACAGTTCATTTTTATCTAATGAGCCAAACGTAACGATATAAATTTTAATGATTTATAGCTCGTAAAAGTGATTCATTGCTTCCAAACAAATTCGGATGTTTAATTTTCGGACACTCTTTACCTCATTTCGGACAAATCTCTCCTTTTTTTCAAGGTACTGTACTTACAGACATTAGAGAACTGGCTATTAGTTTTTATAGCCTTTGTTGTCCGGTTTTGCAAGGGTTTTGTCCAATTTGAACCAATCTTTATGGTGTGCCTAGATCTGTGATTTGGTCATGAATACTGTAGAGACACAGAAAAAAGCAATTTAGGGGATAATGGTTTCATAGAATATTTAAATAGAGGGAGTTAGACTGTCTGAAGACTGTTGTTGCAAGAGTTAAAACCCTGAGAGTCAGGATTGAGAAATTCAGAGGCATAAGGTTGATAATCAAAACATGAGACAGAAATGACAGGCATGTTCTCAAAAAAGTGACTATTCCAATTCTGCTGTCTATAACATTCAGTTCAGCAGAGTTGGGGTTTAGTATGGGTTTCATTGGCATATTTTGACTACAACCAAGCTATTATGTTCTGTTTTCCAAACAAAATTTTAATATGAACAACAACAGCTAAGAGAAGCAAATGAAACTTTCATCTCATACATTAACATTATGGATAGTCTGGAAAGAAACCAAAGTTTGTACATATTTATACCAAATCATTTAACCAAGGCTTTAACTTAACCCAGTCACACAGCATTGTTAACCAGTACTGAATAAATAACTGTACCTGGTTTTGCCAGCTTATTTATATTGATGCAACCTTAGCTTAAAATTAAAAATGACATACACTGTGCAGTGCTCTGCAACTTATTTATATATTTCTTATTTTCTTTGATGAATACAAGAGCTTTGTACAAAATTACCTTCTTATAAATAATTTATTAAAAGCAGAACACCAAACAATGGCACTGAGTTCATTGTATTATTATTTATATATCAATAATTTCATAATTTTTAAATTCATTTAAAACACATGTTGAGAGAATATAATATTATATATTAATTTACAGTGCAAAAGGTTCAAGTAACCAGACAAAAAGCAAAATTTAAAATCATAGTTTGATATGCATGGACCCTACAGGATTGTCACACATAAGAGAATTAATTTATAAGTGCTGACCACAGAACAATTTTAACTGACATCACTTGATATACAATCATTTTGTAAGCCCCCATTCCTTGCGTTGGGAGGAGGATAAACAGTCAGACTCCCAAAACAGCTGGAAATTAAACTTACGCTTCTAATGAATCAATAATATAAAACACATTGGAAACCACTGAGCAAAACAGCTATTCCTGAAAGAATCACTCAAAGTATCAAAATCAATCACCTCATCTGACCTTACATTTGGAATTACCACTGAGCAAAGCAATAAATTACTCCTGCAGAATCACTTGAAGAGTACCAAACTCAAATGCCTTAAATGGCATTATCTCCATAATAAAATGTATTTTATTACATGATGAAAATGTGTAAAAGTTCCAGCGTTTTCACTTTTTAATTAATACCTTTCCCCAAACCTTGAACAAAATTCCCTGAATTATATATTGTCTCTCGCTACCATGTTTTTATTGTCAACAGTGACAGTGTTGTGCATTGGAGCTAAGCGAACAAAACTGTGAAAATGATTTTCACAGTTTTGTACGCTTAGCTACACTGCAGAACACTGTCACTGCAGACAATAATTTAAACATGGTTTAGCGAGAGACAATATATAATTCAGGGAATTTTGTTCAAGGTTTGGGGAAAGGTATTAATTAAAAAGTGAAAACGCTGGAACTTTTACACATTTTCATCATGTAATAAAATACATTTTATTATGGAGATAATGCCATTTAAGGCATTTGAGTTTGGTACTCTTCAAGTGATTCTGCAGGAGTAATTTATTGCTTTGCTCAGTGGTAATTCCAAATGTAAGGTCAGATGAGGTGATTGATTTTGATACTTTGAGTGATTCTTTCAGGAATAGCTGTTTTGCTCAGTGGTTTCCAATGTGTTTTATATTATTGATTCATTAGAAGCGTAAGTTTAATTTCCAGCTGTTTTGGGAGTCTGACTGTTTATCCTCCTCCCAACGCAAGGAATGGGGGCTTACAAAATGATTGTATATCAAGTGATGTCAGTTAAAATTGTTCTGTGGTCAGCACTTATAAATTAATTCTCTTATGTGTGACAATCCTGTAGGGTCCATGCATATCAAACTATGATTTTAAATTTTGCTTTTTGTCTGGTTACTTGAACCTTTTGCACTGTAAATTAATATATAATATTATATTCTCTCAACATGTGTTTTAAATGAATTTAAAAATTATGAAATTATTGATATATAAATAATAATACAATGAACTCAGTGCCATTGTTTGGTGTTCTGCTTTTAATAAATTATTTATAAGAAGGTAATTTTGTACAAAGCTCTTGTATTCATCAAAGAAAATAAGAAATATATAAATAAGTTGCAGAGCACTGCACAGTGTATGTCATTTTTAATTTTAAGCTAAGGTTGCATCAATATAAATAAGCTGGCAAAACCAGGTACAGTTATTTATTCAGTACTGGTTAACAATGCTGTGTGACTGGGTTAAGTTAAAGCCTTGGTTAAATGATTTGGTATAAATATGTACAAACTTTGGTTTCTTTCCAGACTATCCATAATGTTAATGTATGAGATGAAAGTTTCATTTGCTTCTCTTAGCTGTTGTTGTTCATATTAAAATTTTGTTTGGAAAACAGAACATAATAGCTTGGTTGTAGTCAAAATATGCCAATGAAACCCATACTAAACCCCAACTCTGCTGAACTGAATGTTATAGACAGCAGAATTGGAATAGTCACTTTTTTGAGAACATGCCTGTCATTTCTGTCTCATGTTTTGATTATCAACCTTATGCCTCTGAATTTCTCAATCCTGACTCTCAGGGTTTTAACTCTTGCAACAACAGTCTTCAGACAGTCTAACTCCCTCTATTTAAATATTCTATGAAACCATTATCCCCTAAATTGCTTTTTTCTGTGTCTCTACAGTATTCATGACCAAATCACAGATCTAGGCACACCATAAAGATTGGTTCAAATTGGACAAAACCCTTGCAAAACCGGACAACAAAGGCTATAAAAACTAATAGCCAGTTCTCTAATGTCTGTAAGTACAGTACCTTGAAAAAAAGGAGAGATTTGTCCGAAATGAGGTAAAGAGTGTCCGAAAATTAAACATCCGAATTTGTTTGGAAGCAATGAATCACTTTTACGAGCTATAAATCATTAAAATTTATATCGTTACGTTTGGCTCATTAGATAAAAATGAACTGTCCGGAATCCGCTTGTCTTGCCAATGGATTTTGCAAGTATACATTACCACCGTGGTCAGTGCCAGATGAGAATGGTCGAAACTGTGGTGGATGTGAAGAGGTCTGGCTATTGATTTCGTTGCCCATTTCCAGGTCGAATAGAACGTCGCTTATGCGTTTCTCGGCCAATGCTCGGCTTCTGCTGTCCAGGTTGTTGAGTTTTTCATCAACATACATGGCGAAACGAACTAGCCCTTGTCACGGATTCTAGTTTTGGTGGCGGCTCTTGAAGTGCTTTATACATGTTACAAAGAGCTCTTCCTTTTTCGCTTCACTGCGTTTTCTTTTAGCGGGTTTCTTGTAACTTACATTTTGTTCAGGAATCACGTCTTCCCCCGTTTTCTCCGTTTCCTTTACCATTTCATCTTCGGTGACATCTTCATCTTCGTTTTCAAGGCAAAGGTTGTCCTTACTTTTCCCGGCGTTGAGCACGGTAGTCAAGAATTGTAGCCTCTCCCAAAAAATCCAGGTTGACTTGTATGAGTCGCCTAAACCTTGGCCGGATTTCGTAGCCCTTGTTTTGGCGAGTTCACGGCCAAGTTGAGCACGCAAAGAAGTAATCTTCGCCTTTATGTCCGCCACACTTATATCGAGGGCCCTCGAGATTTCTTGAAATCCCTTCTCCCGTGTCTCTCTAGAATGATAACATTTCTCATAAATATTCCACAGGCAGGGACGGCCCTCTAGCATTTCTATTAAATCGGTTGTCTCCCTCTCCGTCCATGTCTTTCTCGGGGATTTTTCGAGTTTTTACAGAATTCAAATTGCGCGCCACTTTCCGCCATGTTGACAAATGAGGTTTCTAAAAAAGCAAATCGAGCTGTTGCGCATGCCCAGGCGCAACATTGTTGCACGAACCTGGCCAAACGACTACAACATCATGCAACATGCACAAAAGTTGCATGAAAAATTTGACCATTTTCAAATTTGAGCCAACAACACGCAACATGTTGCAACATGTCGCAACAGGGTGGCCAAACGCGCGCAACATGTCGCGCCCAACAATGTTGGGATATGTTGCGCTGAATGTTGCGATCGTTTGGCCGGGGCTTTAAGGTGGCTCAATAGGGTTTTAAGAGGCGCGCGCTCCGATGATGCGAGCTTTAGTAATGTGCGCGCGAAGGCTGACGCAAGCTCATGCAAAGCAGCGAACAAGTCAACAATATAGCTCAAATTACAGCCCAGAAGTAGAAACAGAGAAACCATTTAAAAGAAAACGCAAAGAAAATGATTTGGACGGAAAGGTCTTGTGTGTATTTTGATGAGACCGCCATTGTCGAGTCGCTCATCGACAAAACCGCGTGGTTCGAAAATTCGCGCATGCTCACATAGCGATCTAAGCGAGTTCCTATTCTGATTGCGTAATTGCCATTGAGGTGAAAAATAGAAAAATCCTTATCAGATTTCTCGAATTTCCTTCGGTGAAATTCCTTAAGATTTGGCAGAGAAGTTATTCCTTATTAGCTTTCCTTGCTTTCAATTTATCAGAAAAATTTGTAAGACAAGGTTTTCGCTCAGCCAAAAAAACACAAAAATGCTAAAAACGAAAAAACTACCTTGACAACCCCTACTTTTTTCGATTTTAAAAGTTTCTTCTTGCCAGACTCTACCGGTTTGAGCATATCAGAAAATTTTACCGAAGGAAACTGAAGAAAATTGAAATCAAAGCCGAACAGACGTCAAAAAATGGCGATGTTTGAGTAGTTTTTAATTTGAGACTAAAGCCTTGATATCAGAGGTGACTGTTGAACAGCAAATTTTGGCCCTTGTTTGTTATGTTTCAGTAGCTTTGATAAGGAAAATAGCAAAAAGAACGAGAATATTAACTTAGGCTTTAATTTCACAATGCTTTAATTTCACAATGCTTAAGTTGTGTGTATAACTGCAATGAACAATCGTATCTTCGTAGGCTCAAAACAGCCGACTAATCAAATTCTGTGGTAACTCAGCAAGTCTTTTAATCTCAGTTCCAAAGGACATGGGAATCATGGAACTTTGGGCGGCTGAAGATTCGGCCTTGGATCCCAAAGCCCATGATCTTGTTTTCTAGGGGGCCAAAGAAATTAGTGGATTGTGCTTTTCTCGAAGCCCCGAGGCAAAGCAATGAAGTATGCGGACTCCCTTTCTTCTCTTGAACCAATTTTATAACCACACTCCTAAACCTTCAAACCCCATTGGGCGAAAAAAGGACACGAAATTGAATTCAGTACCCAGTGAAAGTAGTTTTGCAGAATCGATAAATTATTGGTCGTGGCTATAAGTTTTAACAAACGAAGATTCCATGTCGGTGTGTTTCTGTTCAGTTATTGATCACAGATGACGTCAAGATGTGGTTAGAGTAAAAAAGTGGCACACGAGACGATAGGTGATCAGTGTGTGTCGTCTTCTATGATCTATTATTGAACAGACCCAGAGACTGATCTAACATAAAATTAATACAAGGAAAATATATGCTAATGGTGTTTTCTATGCTAGCTTCTGTCCACCAATTTATCAAAAAAAAAGTGTTAAACAAAAACAAACAAACAAAAAAAATCATGTGTAATAACCAATCAAAATGCAACAGCAATTTACTTATTATATAAAAAAGTAATATTTCTTACATTACTCTCTTGTGTTCTCTATCCACACGCCAGGCTCCTAGACCTTTAAGAGCAACAGTTAAGAAACATTTTTTTAGCAGTTCACTTGTATTTTCTTTTACTTCGTAGATGTGTGATGCACACTGAGCGAGTTTTAGTAGCTTGCCTTAATCATTAAAATAATATATTTTTAAGTTGCGATTCGTTACCTAAATGGTGGCACTGTTGATTTGATAGGCTTGAATTGGGGGATTTGGCGATCGACTTTTCTATTAACGACTTCACAGTGCAATTAAATGTACTTGGAATAGTTGAACATACAAAGTTCGTAACCTTTTTTTGTTTTAATTGACGATCGTGGCAACTCGCGTCATTTTTTTCAACTTGGACCCTCGCGCACAGTCAAAATTCCCGCATGCCTGTTACGTTTTTCAGCTCTGAACTAAATGGCTGCAAAGTAAACATTCAAATCACAAGCGAAGCGTGACTCGCGTGACTGTTTGCAATCTCAGGTCATAACTAAGCTTTTCGAGCAAAAAAGGGGATAACCTTTGGTGATTGAATTGAAGCAGCACTGCTTTAAGCTTCTCAGTATTACTTTTCAGCTATTTTGGGTTCAACTACAAAGGGAAAGATATCTCTAACCACGGAGACAACTCCACCGCGGCCGATAAGCAATAGGAAAAGGAACCAAGTCGTGTTTCTGGGTAACAACAAATTTACTTAAAACTTACTTATGCTGATGTTTGGTGCTTGGCTAAATCTGTAGTCATAAATTCGTCCTCCAAACCTGGAATCTTTTTCAAACAAACACACGTTGTTTTCTTTCCTCATTCGCATGATTGTCTCTGCCATGTACATTCCTGAAATACCTCCTCCGACTACAACAACGTCACAGGACATGGGACGCAAAGAGGACTCTTTAAAAAAAAAAAAACAGGCAAACAAACAAAAAAGTTGAAGAGATAAACATGGATTATTGGAGAAGCGGGGAAGTGAAGCCGTCTTGACATAACAAGATTTAGACACATAAACACGCTACTTTTGCGGGACACAACAGTCAACAACAAAAACAACTAGCTTATTTTGCATGACCATCAAGTCAAGATAACCCCTGATACCCGCATGGATAGCTATTCGTATAACCCGATGTATTTATATAAGGTCTCACTTGAGGAGAGTGCTGCGTGAAAAAGTGGGGACCCGAGCTAGTGGTACTTAATAAGACCCCGACTTTCTCTGTGCGACCTTGTAGCTCAGTCGGCAGAGTAACGGTAGATCTATTCCGGAGGTCGTGGGTTCGATTCCCACCGAGGTCAAAAGATTTTTTCTTTGCCTCGTGTGGTTCCCTGTTTCCCTTTACTAGGGCTAACGCCCAGTGGGTTATTCATGGGTTTAAGTAGCACTATAATTTACACTTCAGAGTTAATTCTCTGGTTCCACTATTTGTGTTCCCAGTGCTACGCGGCACAACATTCATATGTACCCTTACTTTCTCTTCGCCGCGATTCACCATCTAAAATCGACCCCGACTTTCTCTGTGCGACCTTGTAGCTCAGTCGGCAGAGTAACGGTAGATCTATTCCGGAGGTCGTGGGTTCGATTCCCACCGAGGTCAAAAGATTTTTTCTTTGCCTCGTGTGGTTCCCTGTTTCCCTTTACTAGGGCTAACGCCCAGTGGGTTATTCATGGGTTTAAGTAGCACTATAATTTACACTTCAGAGTTAATTCTCTGGTTCCACTATTTGTGTTCCCAGTGCTACGCGGCACAACATTCATATGTACCCTTACTTTCTCTTCGCCGCGATTCACCATCTAAAATCGACCCCGACTTTCTCTGTGCGACCTTGTAGCTCAGTCGGCAGAGTAACGGTAGATCTATTCCGGAGGTCGTGGGTTCGATTCCCACCGAGGTCAAAAGATTTTTTCTTTGCCTCGTGTGGTTCCCTGTTTCCCTTTACTAGGGCTAACGCCCAGTGGGTTATTCATGGGTTTAAGTAGCACTATAATTTACACTTCAGAGTTAATTCTCTGGTTCCACTATTTGTGTTCCCAGTGCTACGCGGCACAACATTCTTAATAAGAAGTTAGTTTGGCATGTTTCACAATCATGTTTCACGAACTTTTTTCAGTCAACTGACGATTTTAAAACATCACTCGTACAAAATTTCAGCCCCAGCTATGACCCAAGCACAGGGCGAGTTCTTATGAATTAAACGCGCTCTATGCGGCGTTGATGATGAAATCAGTTGAACTAGGTTTAGCTTAGACTGCTGCGATCAAATCACGTCGGCGACAGAATGGATTCTACCGATTTTGACCTAAGACAAACAATCTGCAATGTTGCAGTTTAGAAAGAGTTTGTTAAGCGAGCAGGAAAGATACAGTCCGAGCAATTGTAAACATACTTTAAATGGCGGTCGTGCCAGAATTCTAGATACAAGATTACGCCGTCATCCGGGATTACTTCAGTAAGTATAATAACGTAATATAACGTGGAACGAGACATGATGGCTGCAACGGTCAGCGCCTAGGTGTTATATTGTCAAAAAATTTTTGACTTTTGCATGTTAAAAGCGCAACCAAGCAAGACGCTTAAGCAAGCTTATCTTTGTCCTGGTCCTATCTAATAAATTGCGAAGCCAAACTCATTTAAATGGCGCTTTTCTAGCATCAGTTTTCGACGGTTAACCCGTTAGTCACATGGAGTACCATGGAAGTGTGGAGCGGTATTTGGATTCCGTATAGTGTATATTTGAATGGGTATATGTAAGAGATAGCATGACAATTTGATGCATCTTTTCAATTATTTTCACGGATGAGAGCTTTCTTTCATACTCTAACCCTTAAATTCTCCCTCACTGGGTTTGAGTTTTTTTGCAAAAAGATAAATGCCTTTGTTTGGTCGATTAATACAGTTTCAGTAGATGCGATGTAACTAATGATAACAGTGTATGGCAAATCGGTAACTGCTCAACCATGGCGAGTAATACTTCTGTTTGTCCGGGCAAGATTGAAAAAATAGAC
>JAHPZR010045243.1:0-2500 GCA_019787425.1 Platygyra sinensis | reverse complement strand
TCATTTTCGTCCGGGATACATCAGTCTTAAATACCATACATCGATGTTGTGTATCATAAATCGCTTTCGATTCCTAAATCATTCGTGTGTATACAACTAAAAGATATTCGATAAAACTAAAGACGAGGAAGCGGAAATAGTTTGAGAAACAGGAAGTGATATGCGATGATTACGTTGTTCACTGCTGGACAACATGGTGGATCGGGAAAACAACTCTAGAGTTTACCAAAAATTTTGTTCAAAGCATTCTACATGTACTGATTTACAAACCCATGTAGCACCAGGCAAGACAACAGCATTGCTGAATTTCAACGAATTTTAATTCGTTTTGACAAAAACGCAGGGTGTCAAATTCCAAAACAAGCGACGTCAGGCTGCCGTGCTTCACTCAGGTCTTTGAGGTAACTGTACCTGCATCCAAGTGCAAATGTAAACATTTACATTTCATCATTTGAGAACTAAACATCAAGCTCAAGAGACAAAACCTCGATCGAATCTGATTGTTACAAACACAACAGTTACTGAGGACGTCTCGCTAAAGCAGTCTCTGTCGAAGCCTTGTAAAGATGAATAAATATATACGATTTCGGTGATATGAAGCAACATACCCTAGCTTTCTTTACTTGCATCAGTGCTAATCAAACAGCCGGGCCCGACGTCACTGTCTTCACTGGTGTTAAATGGAATCACATGTGCATTAGGGGCTCCCTAAGGCACTAAGAATTTGCCATTTGATAACGGCCAGATGATTTCGGTTTTACCATTATGCACCACCTTTAGATGTAAACCTTCTTCATGTACATTAAAAAAGCGAACAACCATGGTTTTGCTCAAGTATGAAGGCGTTAAACCGAGCGTCTTACCGTCGAATTCTGAAACCGCATCCGCCATTTTAAGTTGTTCTGGAACCCATATTCCCGCCTTTTTTGGTCACGTGATACTTTCCCCGCCTTCTTCTTTCAAGGCGCCGCAAGTCAAACATGGAATTGGAAGCGAGGCGACATAATTACAGAATACAGAATGTAAACTAAGAGTATGAATGGCGGAATGATCGAGACAAAAATCGGACACGGAATCGAGGCAACATAATGCCAGAATTCAGAATTCAAAATAAAGAATGACGGAATGCAAAAGTTTGACAGACAATATGGAATTGACTTGATGAAAGCGTCAACTATCAGCAGGGAATCATAAAGCTGAAGAAGCTTAATTGCAGAAACAGAAAAGAAAACAGGAAATTTGTAACGACAGTTGTAAATACTGACAGCATTCTGGCGATCGCAGCAAAGTGGTGACAAGAAAACTTAAAATTTGAGAACGTCGATAAATATAATAGGAAATAAATTAAGATGAGTAAGGAAGAATCGATAAATGGCCATGTGTGACACTTATTACAAACGTCTTAGGACATTTAACACGATCTGCCTTTCTTTCTTCCCCCCCCCCCCCCCACCCCCAAGCAATGTTGTAGTTTGTGCAGCCCTGTACACTTTAGCCTGCCCTGAAAGCGTTTCTTCATCCCAACATTGTTTGGAGGGGGGAGGGGAGGGCCATTCTCAGTATCAACGTGTTTAGAGAAGTGCATATTATGCTATATCCGATTATTTGATAAGTTAAGGACGTGGAAGCAAGGTTTCCTAGAACCGTTCCAAGGATTTTTGTCCTCCATTGTAGATGCAATTTCCTGAGCCGAGAGTTGCTTTTCAAGGTAAAATCAGCTTAGCTTAACACCGAAGAAACAATATTAATGACAGACTATTTAATTTAGCGAAACTGCAGCCCTATTAACTATGCTGCAGCTCAACAAGCTATTACATACCTGTCAACACCATGCGCTGCACAACTCAAATAATATAATACCCAAGCTCATACAAAACGCGGATCGGGATGATCCTGTTAATGAGAAGTCGGTCGAGGCTGGTTGTGACCTGGATCGCCTAAAGGAAAATAGCGGGTCGTCGGCGAAGACCGCTTCCAACACTGTGTCGAGTGTCGAGTGTATTTAGAACTAGTGCTAATTGGGAACACTGTAATTAAATAACTAAATATAGGGAACAGAACATAAACTATTAAGAATCCCAGCTGATGGGAGGCTAACCAGTTGCCTACTTACACAACGCGGTCGAGGAGTTGAACTCAGGACTACCGAGAACAAGTTCCGATAGCAGTAGGGTGGAGGATTTGAACCAGAGAGTCCCCGGATTTCAATCCAGGGGCCCGTTTCTCGAAAGGCCCAGAAACGTTTCGGGCCCGAAAAGCCATTTTTAAACTCGTGGATACGCGAAGCGTAGAAACGAGTTTCTTGGGGTGACTTCGATATGCAAATGTGTCACTCACTCACTCACTCACTCACTCACTCACTCACTCACTCACTCACTCACTCACTCACTCACTCACTCACTCACTCACTCACTCACTCACTCACTCACTCACTCACTCACTCACTCACTCACTCACTCACTCACTCACTCACTCACTCACTCACTCACTCACTCACTCA
>JAHPZR010045242.1:15000-19757 GCA_019787425.1 Platygyra sinensis | reverse complement strand
CACGAAGACAAAAGTGTAGAAACCGGTTGCAAAGTAAATAAACGAAGCAGCAATAGAAAACATCCATATGCCAACGGATGTCCAAACTGCTCTTGATCGCGAGTACGTTCTTCTGTATGTGGAAGTAACTGTGAGATATCTTTCAGTGGCCAGGGCCGCTATGCTGAGCACTGATGCAGTACAAGTGATGAAATATGGAACATGAACGATCTCCACGCGGTTCATGACCTCGAACTTTAGAGCTTCTCTGACGTGAAACACAACAAATGAAGGCTCCGTGATAATCCCAGTGATGAGATCAGCAATGGCGAGGTTAAGAACCAAGTAGTTGAATGACGATCTGAGCTCTTTGTTTGGGTCTTTAACGATGGCCCAGCATATCAAGATGTTCCCTGGTACTGTCACAACTAACAAGATGGCCGATAGAGTTGCGGTTGCCACTGATAACTCAAATGGTGCTCTCTCATCTTCACACAGAGTGCTTCCAAACGACATTGTTGTCACCGACGACTTAAACCTTTACGCTCAGCTCGTATCCGCCGCTAACGACGTTACTTCCAGCTGTATGAAATACTCTATTTCCTAGATAACGTCACCCTGTAAGTGATACTCAATTCATCTGATGTCTGGAGCGAACTGCCGAGGTCAAGCTGAAGGTCTTCAAAAGACGTGAATAATATCATCAATCGTTGAAAACTTCCTGCAAATTAAGCAAAGCTGGTTAACAAACTCTGGGCGCTTTTAATCAATTTATGCCACAGGAAAATGTCAAAACAATGTCAGAGTAACAAATGAAAAGCGAACAAGGTTTAAAACATCTCGTCAATAGCTGGCAAACACAATTAAAACGGTAGACATCGTGGAAAGACAATTAGTCTTTTTAGGACAATTTAAATTTTCCCTCCGAAGACAGCAAATTTAAAAAGTTATTTCTCGAAGGAAAATTGAGATGTTTTAGTTTCTGCTTTTAAGCAAATAAATTCAGTATATTTGCTCTGTCTGTTACGCCTAAACAAACAGAGACATGTCAGCTACGTTTGCATATCACCTTAAAATTATGTTTATTTTTGAAAGAATGGAAATCGGAGAACCTACAGGTGATTTTTAACTTCAAGTTTTGATGCTGTGAACTAGATGTGAATACCATTGAAGTTTCCCTGATTGTGTAACATTGTTTCAAACAGTGTGATTCCACTAAACCTGTTTTACAGGGAAGTGTTATTGACGAAAGTCCATTTGTTTTCTAATAAGCGGTAACAAACGTAATTACCGGCCCGGTAAAATACTGATTACATTAATTAAAACCGAAAATTTCTTGTCGGTTTTTTTTGTTACCGAGTAGTCAAGAATAGAAAGCGAAACCATGGCCTCATGTTAACAGCTGAAATGCAGAACAATGATGTGAAGGTGATTGACATTTGGCACGGAACACTCTCATTACAAGACATGCATAAGGGTTAAAATATACTTGCTGAACTTATAGGGGTTTTGTTGTTAAAACTGACGATTCTCTCGTAAGAGCTGCGGTGAAGACCTGAACTGGAAACAATTTTTTATAGTAATTCGGGTTCAAAACCACGTGATCTCGAGGAAGAAAATATGGTTATCACAATTTGTTGTTTTCCTCTAAAGTTGTGATTATTTTGGCGGCATGTATTCGCTCAGGTTTGCTTGAAACAAAAAAAAATCCTATGTGGAATGACCTTCGTGTAAAAATAAGTGTGTAATCTAATGAAAATAATGTACTGCTAGGGGGTCTGCTAATGTAGTGCAAGTAGGCCGGGTATTTCGCGTAAGTAAGGTATTTCGCGCAAGTAGGTAATTTATGCACTGAGCTGCAAGTAGCTCTTTTGTGTGTGCGGAAATAATAAAAATATTTTCTGCTTATTTGAAAGGCCTTTCAAAATACAGAGGGGTGGCGTTTTTCTTTTTGAAATATCTTTTTTCGTTTTAGATATATTGACGTTTTTCTATTATGCAAATTAGATCAGTGATGATGAAAAGTTGTAGAAACTGAATAAACGATATCTCTGGAAATATTAAAGCAGTGTTCTTGTAACTTGGCACCATAAATGTCCATCACAAAAGGAATAAAATGACACCCTCAATGCTGTCGCTATGACAACAGTTTTGCCACTGGTGCTGTTTTAATAAAAACTGAAATTCCCAGTTTTTGTCTTAACCAAGAACCATCTACCCCACACGTTCTATTCAGTGATGGGAGTTACGACAACAGGGAAACAATGTCTGCTCCAAGTTGGACCCTTGTCTCACTTTGGAGGTTGAAAATGGTGATAGTTGGTTTTTGGATAGAAAGAGACTGGAGCCAAAAGAGTTACTATGGCAACAACACTAAGGGTGTAATTTGTTTCTGTTGTGATGAATATTTATGGTGCCAAGTTTCAAGAACACTGCTTTAATATTTCCAGAGGTATCGTTTATTCGGTTTTTACAACTTTTCAGTTGCAGTATTGTGACATCATCACTGATCTAATAGAAGAGACTCGTGAAGAGTCGAAACCGCCGGTCCTGTTGTAGCCACTGCAACTGTTGCAGCAACAATGTGCGTGAAAGCGCCGTACAACCTAAAAGACATGCTTGTAAGAGCAAAACTACAATTTGAAGGCTTTGATTATGCGACGCAACCACAAAAACCACATAGGGAGTCCATGCGGCCTGTCTTTGCTTTATGTCACGACTTTAGAGGCAAAAAAAATTGTGGGATAATCATAATGTCTGCCTCGAGACCACGTGGTACAAAACCAGTGTTGTCCTTGGAGCCGCCCGTTCTTACTAACCAAGAAAGTTTTGGCACGAGGAAATTTGGCTGTGCAGACACATGACTTGAGTTCATTGGGAAGATTCTTAGACTTATAAGACTTTCCTTAATTCAAAGCAGTCTTCATTTTCGAACATGTTCACTGAGAGATCTCTAAAACTATTCGATCATAGCATCTACACTGACCTTTACATATTTTAACAAGTGACATTTCATACGTTCGTTACGGAGGTCTTCACTGTAAACTCTCCGCGTAATCAAGTTTTTAAACTTCATGAACGTCTAAAGGTGCTCTGATCGATGTTTTTAGGTTGCGATAAACCAGCGCTGGTCTCCGTGCTGAAAATATGCATTGTTTGATCTCTACTGCCGAAAATTACATTTCCAGCGTTTTTCTGAGTTTATTTGTGTTGAATATTTTTTACACTTGACTCAGGTACACATTCCAGTGTAAAAAAAATTGGTAAATCGTTAAATTGCAGTATTAGCCATAAATAGTGAGGTTGATCTGCAGGCAGATTATACGGAGAAATAACAATGTCCCCCAGTGACACAAAAAATCAAATGTTGGTCTTGGATGTTTTAAATGTGCGTTACGCATTGCAGTCCTTAGCTAGTTGACCATGATCCCAGACCATGCCACACATTTTTTAGCTGTAACTGATCTCATTAACCATTCGATACACTTTCCATTTTTTCCAACTTATACTGGTCGAGAATATTTTCAGTCAAACAAAAGATATCCAAGTTGTTACTTCTTCCAATTTTGAGCATAACTAAAGAAAGTGAAGTGTGAAGCTTTAGAACCATAGTTGGCTCATAGCTGCCGGAGCTTACCCCGGTTTTTGTAGCATGAAGCGGCTAGGAGTATTTCTCCTTCCCCTGGCTAGTCCACCGCAGGTCACTCCCCCACAATAGGCTTCCGAGTTCTCTTGTGCCTCTGTTTCAAGCTAGTTTAAGTGCGAAACCATTCTTATTGATTTGCATAAAAATGAAACTGCATGTAGAACTTATTTTCATATGAAAAGTTTTGCTCTTAGCCTCGTTTTGAAACAGAGGCACTAGAGAACTGGGAAGTGGTCTATTTGTTAGGTTTCCCCAACATTCGCCGGTACCCATATATACTCCCCGGCCAGGGCTCGAACCCAGACCGCTCGCTCCGGAGTCGAGCGCACTAACCATGAAGCCACCGCGCCTCCCATAACTGATCTCAGTTACCATTGGCAACACTTTCCAGTTGTTCTAACTTAGTCAAATCCCATTACACAAGTCGAGAATATTTCCAAACAAGAGATAAGTATATTATTATTTCTTCCATTCTTCAGCATAACTTTAGAAATGCAATGTGAAATTTACACATACCAGCAGAGTAAATACATCGTTAAATTCCATTTCTGTAAACTTTTCTTTAAACTAAATTGAAGGGGGGAGCCCTGTGTTTCTTTTCTAAACTCTGTAGTTAATTCGCACCGCGCTCACTGGATCAAGTCTCATCTTTAATGCGAAGAAAGGCATGGCCAGACAATCGTCGTATTTCTTTACCATTTTTTTAAAGATTCTCCTAGTCTACATCTTCATTTCTTTACGTCTTTCACATAAGGTTCACAAAATGGTTTGTTTATGTGTCTTTTTGATACTACATCCACTGTTACCTTCGAGCTTCTCGCTATTTTGAGTCGAATATTTCAAAACGCGAGCATTTAATTTTATTATTCACGTGCGATGGCAAGTTTTCCATCCTCGTCGTTTTCTCTGCAACCTTCCCCTCGTTTTGGTCTTCAATTTTCCTCACGCAGTAGCATTGTCTCGACCGAGTTGCTTGAAAAACAGAACTCTTGAATAACAATGAAAACGCTCTGCGAAAATTCCTCATTCTCATAGAGTAAAGCAAATGATTGGTGGCTGAGATCAACATTGGCAAAATAAAATAAACGTCACGCAAGGTGTTAATGACGTCACAAGAGCACGTGGTGCAGAA
>JAHPZR010045242.1:0-10000 GCA_019787425.1 Platygyra sinensis | reverse complement strand
CTACACTGCGCCAGTGGTTCTGACGTTCTTTGCCGAAGTTTGCGCTCGTTGCAAGAAGTTTCACGGACTGTTTAGAGCATCACGTGGGAATAGTGACTTCAGGTCAGGGCGTTACGTGATCTCGCGATATCTCGTGGCGTAGTCTAGAAAATTTCATTAACTTCATCCAGTAATAGCGTAATGTTTAATTACAAAGCAAATTATTCTGCGAATAGTGCAGCCTCTCATCGCTCCTTGCCGATTTGACTTAAATTAGACTGTATTATACTTTCAATGGAACTAATTATTGGATTTGCAAATTGCACCAATTAAGCCAAATAAGATCAAGTTTCAATTTTTTTCAGACAAAGGGAGCACTAGGAAATGACCTGTCTTCATTAGCAGCATTATAAGCTGATACTGTTGGCGCTCTTCTTTAAAATTAATCAAACACCGACGCAAAATACCGACGTTGAACGGAAATTAAGCTCAGCCTATTTGTAGAGTGGTCGGCAAAAGCTTTCAGTTTTATTTATCTTGTGTTTTGTTCTTACAGATTAACTTGTTTTCTAGATCTTTTATATTGGTATATCCCTACATCTGTTCACTGTGTACGATATAAAGTTTCTCGACTTCAATAAGGGGCTTTCATACACTATGTACTTTGCAGTTTAAAGTGTTCCTTGCACCGCAGTTCAATTGCAAAGTAAAAAGGATCTTAAAGATGTTCTCTTCACTACACATAAAAATCTATTGCACGTAGTTTAATGCTGGAATATAGACAGGTGAGAGGCTGATCAAAATCATAGATATCGAGTCATTTGTTAGTCATCAGAAGAGTACCAAGCTCGCCATTTCTCACCGGCAAAGAATGGTTCATTGCATAAAACGCGCGCGCTTTAGAGTTGGGTGGTTCACTGGAAACTAAAGAAAGAGTTATGCTGATAAATAGCACATTAAAACGAGTATTAGCAGATAATTTCACGGAGTAATAACGCAGTGCAATCGACGACTTGGCAACTACAGTTGCATTATTAAAAGTAATTAAACAAGCGGCAGAGTTCACCTCAAGGAAGTCTTGTTATTCTACAGAATATTTTTGACAGCAATTTTCAACAGATATGCCGTTTTCGGAGGGCTGCCACGAGGAAGATATTCCAGGGTACATTTCATGGTCGACTGTTGCCATTAGCAGTATGTTGTGCATCATAACTGTACCAGGTAATCTGTTGACGTGCATTGCAATCATTAAAGATCCTTACAAAGAGCTACGAACGCCTTTCAACTATTTTGTAATCAACTTGGTTGCTGCTGATTTGATCGTCGGCTGTGTAACCGAACCTGCCTTTATCATTTATCACGCCAAGGAAGCCGTTAAAGGACAAAAGTTGCAAATGCTCTGGATATTCCACTTGACGTATTTCACGTCTCTTACAGCCTCACTTCTGAGCCTGTCAGCCTTGACGGTGGACCGCTGCCTAACCATAACGTCACCCTTTCGCAGAAGGCTCAAGCAGAGGCACGGATATCTGACCTCAGCTGTTATTTGGTGCATGTCGCTCAGCGTTCCATTGATTTACCTAGTGGTAGAATTTTACGTGTTCTTGTTCGTGTTCGCTAATACTGCAGCGCTGGTAGTTTTTGTTATTCTCGTTATTTCGCAAAAACGTATTGCAAAGACAATGCAAGATCATGTGCGGCACTGGGATTCAGTCCACAACAATGACATAAAACGAAGAGCTCTAGCCACAGAGAGGCAAATCACCAGATCTTTCATGATGATGTTGACGCTTTTCTCTTCCACTGTGTTCCCATCATGCATTATTGCATACGTCATAGGTTTCTGCACCACGTGCTCTTGTGACGTCATTAACACCTTGCGTGACGTTTATTTTATTTTGCCAATGTTGATCTCAGCCACCAATCATTTGCTTTACTCTATGAGAATGAGGAATTTTCGCAGAGCGTTTTCATTGTTATTCAAGAGTTCTGTTTTTCAAGCAACTCGGTCGAGACAATGCTACTGCGTGAGGAAAATTGAAGACCAAAACGAGGGGAAGGTTGCAGAGAAAACGACGAGGATGGAAAACTTGCCATCGCACGTGAATAATAAAATTAAATGCTCGCGTTTTGAAATATTCGACTCAAAATAGCGAGAAGCTCGAAGGTAACAGTGGATGTAGTATCAAAAAGACACATAAACAAACCATTTTGTGAACCTTATGTGAAAGACGTAAAGAAATGAAGATGTAGACTAGGAGAATCTTTAAAAAAATGGTAAAGAAATACGACGATTGTCTGGCCATGCCTTTCTTCGCATTAAAGATGAGACTTGATCCAGTGAGCGCGGTGCGAATTAACTACAGAGTTTAGAAAAGAAACACAGGGCTCCCCCCTTCAATTTAGTTTAAAGAAAAGTTTACAGAAATGGAATTTAACGATGTATTTACTCTGCTGGTATGTGTAAATTTCACATTGCATTTCTAAAGTTATGCTGAAGAATGGAAGAAATAATAATATACTTATCTCTTGTTTGGAAATATTCTCGACTTGTGTAATGGGATTTGACTAAGTTAGAACAACTGGAAAGTGTTGCCAATGGTAACTGAGATCAGTTATGGGAGGCGCGGTGGCTTCATGGTTAGTGCGCTCGACTCCGGAGCGAGCGGTCTGGGTTCGAGCCCTGGCCGGGGAGTATATATGGGTACCGGCGAATGTTGGGGAAACCTAACAAATAGACCACTTCCCAGTTCTCTAGTGCCTCTGTTTCAAAACGAGGCTAAGAGCAAAACTTTTCATATGAAAATAAGTTCTACATGCAGTTTCATTTTTATGCAAATCAATAAGAATGGTTTCGCACTTAAACTAGCTTGAAACAGAGGCACAAGAGAACTCGGAAGCCTATTGTGGGGGAGTGACCTGCGGTGGACTAGCCAGGGGAAGGAGAAATACTCCTAGCCGCTTCATGCTACAAAAACCGGGGTAAGCTCCGGCAGCTATGAGCCAACTATGGTTCTAAAGCTTCACACTTCACTTTCTTTAGTTATGCTCAAAATTGGAAGAAGTAACAACTTGGATATCTTTTGTTTGACTGAAAATATTCTCGACCAGTATAAGTTGGAAAAAATGGAAAGTGTATCGAATGGTTAATGAGATCAGTTACAGCTAAAAAATGTGTGGCATGGTCTGGGATCATGGTCAACTAGCTAAGGACTGCAATGCGTAACGCACATTTAAAACATCCAAGACCAACATTTGATTTTTTGTGTCACTGGGGGACATTGTTATTTCTCCGTATAATCTGCCTGCAGATCAACCTCACTATTTATGGCTAATACTGCAATTTAACGATTTACCAATTTTTTTTACACTGGAATGTGTACCTGAGTCAAGTGTAAAAAATATTCAACACAAATAAACTCAGAAAAACGCTGGAAATGTAATTTTCGGCAGTAGAGATCAAACAATGCATATTTTCAGCACGGAGACCAGCGCTGGTTTATCGCAACCTAAAAACATCGATCAGAGCACCTTTAGACGTTCATGAAGTTTAAAAACTTGATTACGCGGAGAGTTTACAGTGAAGACCTCCGTAACGAACGTATGAAATGTCACTTGTTAAAATATGTAAAGGTCAGTGTAGATGCTATGATCGAATAGTTTTAGAGATCTCTCAGTGAACATGTTCGAAAATGAAGACTGCTTTGAATTAAGGAAAGTCTTATAAGTCTAAGAATCTTCCCAATGAACTCAAGTCATGTGTCTGCACAGCCAAATTTCCTCGTGCCAAAACTTTCTTGGTTAGTAAGAACGGGCGGCTCCAAGGACAACACTGGTTTTGTACCACGTGGTCTCGAGGCAGACATTATGATTATCCCACAATTTTTTTTGCCTCTAAAGTCGTGACATAAAGCAAAGACAGGCCGCATGGACTCCCTATGTGGTTTTTGTGGTTGCGTCGCATAATCAAAGCCTTCAAATTGTAGTTTTGCTCTTACAAGCATGTCTTTTAGGTTGTACGGCGCTTTCACGCACATTGTTGCTGCAACAGTTGCAGTGGCTACAACAGGACCGGCGGTTTCGACTCTTCACGAGTCTCTTCTATTAGATCAGTGATGATGTCACAATACTGCAACTGAAAAGTTGTAAAAACCGAATAAACGATACCTCTGGAAATATTAAAGCAGTGTTCTTGAAACTTGGCACCATAAATATTCATCACAACAGAAACAAATTACACCCTTAGTGTTGTTGCCATAGTAACTCTTTTGGCTCCAGTCTCTTTCTATCCAAAAACCAACTATCACCATTTTCAACCTCCAAAGTGAGACAAAGGGTCCAACTTGGAGCAGACATTGTTTCCCTGTTGTCGTAACTCCCATCACTGAATAGAACGTGTGGGGTAGATGGTTCTTGGTTAAGACAAAAACTGGGAATTTCAGTTTTTATTAAAACAGCACCAGTGGCAAAACTGTTGTCATAGCGACAGCATTGAGGGTGTCATTTTATTCCTTTTGTGATGGACATTTATGGTGCCAAGTTACAAGAACACTGCTTTAATATTTCCAGAGATATCGTTTATTCAGTTTCTACAACTTTTCATCATCACTGATCTAATTTGCATAATAGAAAAACGTCAATATATCTAAAACGAAAAAAGATATTTCAAAAAGAAAAACGCCACCCCTCTGTATTTTGAAAGGCCTTTCAAATAAGCAGAAAATATTTTTATTATTTCCGCACACACAAAAGAGCTACTTGCAGCTCAGTGCATAAATTACCTACTTGCGCGAAATACCTTACTTACGCGAAATACCCGGCCTACTTGCACTACATTAGCAGACCCCCTAGCAGTACATTATTTTCATTAGATTACACACTTATTTTTACACGAAGGTCATTCCACATAGGATTTTTTTTTGTTTCAAGCAAACCTGAGCGAATACATGCCGCCAAAATAATCACAACTTTAGAGGAAAACAACAAATTGTGATAACCATATTTTCTTCCTCGAGATCACGTGGTTTTGAACCCGAATTACTATAAAAAATTGTTTCCAGTTCAGGTCTTCACCGCAGCTCTTACGAGAGAATCGTCAGTTTTAACAACAAAACCCCTATAAGTTCAGCAAGTATATTTTAACCCTTATGCATGTCTTGTAATGAGAGTGTTCCGTGCCAAATGTCAATCACCTTCACATCATTGTTCTGCATTTCAGCTGTTAACATGAGGCCATGGTTTCGCTTTCTATTCTTGACTACTCGGTAACAAAAAAAACCGACAAGAAATTTTCGGTTTTAATTAATGTAATCAGTATTTTACCGGGCCGGTAATTACGTTTGTTACCGCTTATTAGAAAACAAATGGACTTTCGTCAATAACACTTCCCTGTAAAACAGGTTTAGTGGAATCACACTGTTTGAAACAATGTTACACAATCAGGGAAACTTCAATGGTATTCACATCTAGTTCACAGCATCAAAACTTGAAGTTAAAAATCACCTGTAGGTTCTCCGATTTCCATTCTTTCAAAAATAAACATAATTTTAAGGTGATATGCAAACGTAGCTGACATGTCTCTGTTTGTTTAGGCGTAACAGACAGAGCAAATATACTGAATTTATTTGCTTAAAAGCAGAAACTAAAACATCTCAATTTTCCTTCGAGAAATAACTTTTTAAATTTGCTGTCTTCGGAGGGAAAATTTAAATTGTCCTAAAAAGACTAATTGTCTTTCCACGATGTCTACCGTTTTAATTGTGTTTGCCAGCTATTGACGAGATGTTTTAAACCTTGTTCGCTTTTCATTTGTTACTCTGACATTGTTTTGACATTTTCCTGTGGCATAAATTGATTAAAAGCGCCCAGAGTTTGTTAACCAGCTTTGCTTAATTTGCAGGAAGTTTTCAACGATTGATGATATTATTCACGTCTTTTGAAGACCTTCAGCTTGACCTCGGCAGTTCGCTCCAGACATCAGATGAATTGAGTATCACTTACAGGGTGACGTTATCTAGGAAATAGAGTATTTCATACAGCTGGAAGTAACGTCGTTAGCGGCGGATACGAGCTGAGCGTAAAGGTTTAAGTCGTCGGTGACAACAATGTCGTTTGGAAGCACTCTGTGTGAAGATGAGAGAGCACCATTTGAGTTATCAGTGGCAACCGCAACTCTATCGGCCATCTTGTTAGTTGTGACAGTACCAGGGAACATCTTGATATGCTGGGCCATCGTTAAAGACCCAAACAAAGAGCTCAGATCGTCATTCAACTACTTGGTTCTTAACCTCGCCATTGCTGATCTCATCACTGGGATTATCACGGAGCCTTCATTTGTTGTGTTTCACGTCAGAGAAGCTCTAAAGTTCGAGGTCATGAACCGCGTGGAGATCGTTCATGTTCCATATTTCATCACTTGTACTGCATCAGTGCTCAGCATAGCGGCCCTGGCCACTGAAAGATATCTCACAGTTACTTCCACATACAGAAGAACGTACTCGCGATCAAGAGCAGTTTGGACATCCGTTGGCATATGGATGTTTTCTATTGCTGCTTCGTTTATTTACTTTGCAACCGGTTTCTACACTTTTGTCTTCGTGTTTGCTAACACGACCGTGATTGCCACACTTGTCATCATAACTTTTGCTTATATTCGAATCTACCAAAGCCTGCACGCGCATATCGAGCATGGTGAAACGACACGCAGTGATCGAATGATAGAACAGAGATTAAAATACGAGAAGAAAGCCACCAGATCCTTCATTTTCGTGCTCTTCGTTTTCATTTGTTGCAATGTTTCTTCTTGTGTTATGATTTACGTCATTTTGTTTTGTGACGTATGTGCCTGTGACGTCATTCACTGGCTACGGGATTTTCAGTTTTTAATGGCTCTTGTCAACTGTTCAGCCAATCAGTTTCTCTATGCATGGCGCATGCCCACTTTCATAAGAGCCTTTAAAGTGCTATTGACTGTCAAGGGGGCCCGGGTTGGAAGTGGTCAGTTGTCCTCGGTTACCGACAGGACTCATTCTGGCACCGAGAGTGTGTCAGTTCAACAAAAAGTGAAAAGTAGTGCAGTGTGATTGTAACCGAATAACTGTTTACCCGCTGCTATTTTACAGTTCTCTGCTCGGTGACCTGGCCTTTGAATGGCAGCGAGGCTGCAGGTGATCTTGCTTTGATACAAACCTCTCTGCTTTTGTCATGTAAATGCGAAATAGTTAGCATTACAACAACTTGATTGACACAACAAAAGTAGTGAGGTCTTTATCAAAGCAAGGTCACCAGCAGCCTCAACGCCATTCAAAGGCCAGGTCAATAAGCAGACAACTGTAAAAGGGTCAACTATTGTAGTTAAAGAAATTTCCCCTCTAGGGATTATTTGAACGGGAAGGAGGCGTACTTCGAGTACGCATTTCCAGTAATGAAGATCTATCGATCTACAAGGATGAGACACGTGATGCAAGTGATAAACTTACTACCAGGGCTAAGAATTTCGGGATGAGGCCATCATGGGGGGCGGGATGAAGTCGACGATCAGGGCGGCTCTGCTAGGGAGTTTCGGTTTTGCTGGAAGTTTATATTTAGAGCGTTTAGGAGACTTTGATTACAATCGTTACAATCGTTTAACTCAACAGCCCTTTTTTAATAACTGGTTTTCACTGTCTTCACTACCTTGGGTG
Organism: Platygyra sinensis; assembly: GCA_019787425.1. Taxonomy (NCBI): domain Eukaryota; kingdom Metazoa; phylum Cnidaria; class Anthozoa; order Scleractinia; family Merulinidae; genus Platygyra; species Platygyra sinensis. The sequence goes on along the minus strand of JAHPZR010045242.1, from coordinate 2,339 downwards.
ACGCACTTGGTCAAGATTGAGGGAACCTGGCGATTGTGTAGTAATGTTGAAGACTGTATGAAATCCAATTTGGTCGGTAGTCATGCAAGAAATTAACAAAATCGGACTTATCACCATCATCATTTATTTATATCAACCCTAAAATAGTATCCACAATTGAAACAATTTTCAGTGATAGGCTGAGGGGAGCTACAAATACTACCAGGCCCCAGTTGTAAAAAGAGTGGATAAGCCTATCCACCGTATAAATTGCCAGCTACTGGATAAGTGTTGGCAAAACTAACCACACTATCCACTTAAGGTGATTCCTCAGTATTGGATTGCGCATCCCTACTGCGCACGATGTTTGCGTCATTAGCGCGCGCAAATGAGCGCGTGCACGTGCAAAACGTAAGTAATTTCCCACAAGCAAGGCTTGACGGCGAAATAAAAGCTCGTTTTCTCTTATACGAGCATGGTGACCTATACTTTTTATTGCATAATAATAGTGCCCGGGTTATCGTCTTAGATATTGAAAGCATTAAAAAAATTTATCGGAAGAAAAAATGATATAGCTGAAAGCGTACACAAAACCGTTACTCAAGGATGTAAATTATGACCACGAAAACATCGACTCGACGAACGCATTTCGTCCACCTCGATTTAAATGGTGCGATTTTGTCGACAAATTTTACATGTTGTTCCATATGTTCCATACTCTCTTCCTGTCAAGTTTTCTTCCGAGCATTACTTTGATAAACTGTACTTTCAGCTACCGCAAAATGTAACGTGGACCAATGAATAACACGCGAGATTAGCACGAATACAGGCATAAATGGGGCAAGATTGGCCCATCATATCTCTTTTGCGAGAATGGTGACCTATTTTTTTATTTTTCGAAACAGTGCTTTGTAGGGAACATTCAGAGAAAGTTTTAAAAAAAAGCATCGGTAATTTTTATTTCTGAGGAATCACCTTAATCCATAAGACAGTGTTATCCACTCTTTTAACAACTGGGGCCAGACGTCCAAGCGCCGAGTCCGACTTGTTTAATCACTTGTACGATTACATACCGAAGTAACTTTGGTACAGTTGGTTTCATTTTAAGTCTTTTACTCTTCTCAGATATTCTAAATCGAAGTTACTAGTGAATACCTAACTTGTAATTTCTCAAACTCATTAATAATTCATCAAGTTAAAACAAAGAAAATCACAACCGTGAAGGAAGTTTGGATACCTGGTCTTAATTAGCATAGATTTTTACGATTTTACTTCTCTCCGTTTACTCCTTAGTTTTAATTTCGAATGAGAAGATATATCAAACACTCGAGACAGTGTTTCATCCGCTATCCAAACACCTCGCATTTCGTCAAAACTCTTTTCTTGGTTGACTAATAATTACTGCAGAAAATTTTCGGGTCGTGTAGAAGATCTCGCAAGGCCTCACATGAATGGCTCGATACCCTTTAAGGGAACAATAGTACAGACATCCCAAAACAGTAACTACTACTACAATAATGAAACAATGGAAGCTTGCGAGAGCCGCTACTTTTCTAAAATCTTCAGGATGTCTAGCATAAAGTACCAAGGGGTCACTGTTCTATTTCATAGCATTAGCCTTTAGTTTTAAAATGAATATTCGCAAATATTATAATACAGGAATGTTACTCGATGGGAGGCCTTCTTGTTACGGCTAAAAAAATGCTGTAAATAACATGTTGACTGTCATTGAAATAGTTTAAAGTATAAACAAAAGAGCTTTAATCAGAAACTCATGAGGGGGGTTGAAATGTGTCATATGGATTCTCCATTTTCCATTGTTTATTTCTCTTCAATAATTTTAAGGCAATTTTCATGCAACCAGTTTTCTGGGACAATTAACCGGAATTTAAACAAAAATAGGTAACCTCAGTATAACCAGAAAATGAAGTGATATTTTTTTTTCTCTCATTATGCATTATGCATTTCAAAGATGGCGTTTAAGGTAAGAAGTAATTATTGTTCTGAAAAATCGCTAATCTTACATTCAACAAAACTACCCGTGGAGACTTTTAAGTCTTACTCCAGCCATTAACAGCACATTAGAGTTTCAAATACTAATTGTTTCAAACCATATCGCGTTTTCTGAATGACTGTAACATTACGTGATATAAAATGACAGAACAAAACTAGTAATAAACCTATCTATTGTATTTCAATGACTGCAGTTACCGTGGATGATTTACGAATATTGCTTCTAGATAATGCAAATAAAAGATGAAGTACATGCAGTGAAAAGAAAAAAAGAAATATCGCGTGTTCCCACTAAGACAAGAGAAGAAACCATAAAACCCCAATTAATACCAATAGCGAAGCGCGCG
>JAHPZR010045241.1:22500-27977 GCA_019787425.1 Platygyra sinensis | reverse complement strand
GATTTTTTTGTCATTTCCGCCAACCATTAGCTTGCAGATTTATATACTACATATAAATAAACAATTTAGCCAACTTGTTCTCTAGCCGTCAGTAATTTTTAAATAATTGTTTACGTTAAGGATCGTGCGATATCATGATGCGAGGGACAGGAGTAATTTGACAGTGGAGGACTTGAAGTCCGTGTGCAGATCGTTTGAATAAAAGTTAAAAATACGAAGTAGAACATTCCGTAAGGTGTACACAACTTATGAAACGAGCGTTCACTTCATCAAGAAAAGCGAACTATACGGTAACTCCGTCCGCACTTTTTACAGGCACCATCCTACCCTCTACCCACAAATCGACAAACTTTGTAAAAAACATTTCGCCTTCGGAATTGGAGTAATGAAATGAATCAAATCCTTTTTTTTTCACCATCTATACTTCTCTTATTCGTTCTCACTTTGACTAATACAATTGGATCTGGGTTACCAAAAGTACGGCAAAACTCTATTGCGCAGGTTACAAAAACTGCACTGGTGTTAACTTCTTCCAGTCATGATGCTGATGCCAATTTAACAACTCGGATGGAAAGATCTGTACTAACACCCGGAATCAAATTCATAGAGCTTTATATACCGGTTCTTGAACTAACTGAAAGAAATGTAACACGCTACTCTTTAACAGACTCCGAAACTGAACAAACTAATTGTTCTCTTCGCAACAACTATCTCAAAAATATTTTTAGTTACAGTGGTGCAACCTTCTAGAACAGGCTACTTTGTAGCCTTAGAGAAGCTAACTCGCTTAAATTCAAGCCCTTGTTCAATCTCGAATTTATAAAATAGATACACTGCATTCGCGGAAAATGGGTTTTTATTAGTGCATATTTTTTTATTGTACAGTAAATGAATTGTATATAGTGTAACCATACACCATAAACAATTGTTTAGTAGGGAAGAATACAGCAACTAATTTGAACTCAGGAAACATGTATGGGAGTTAAAGAAAGCCAAAGTAGACTACACGATCAGATGGGAAATCCACAACAGAGCACGGTCATACTCCAACGCAGCTAAAAGATGCAAATTGTGCACTCTATAAAGTTCTACATCATGAAGTGAACTGGAACTAGCCACTCTTAACAAAAGATCAGGGAACCCCTGTAGGCACGCAAACAAATTCTTACTGAGAAACACTGACCTAGCATTGCGAAACCACGTGTCACTTCAAAAATGAGTTTTAATTTCAAAAACATCGTTATTATCATAAATGAAGATGACATAACCCTAAATTGACAAAACATACCTCAAAGAGTGGCTGAACTATTCCGTTACAAAGCTCACACACAAATTAAAGCCTGGCGGAACTACTTAGCTACAAATCTTGGCTTCACTACTTAGAAAGCTTGGCTGATGATTCATTTCACGATTACATCAATGATCTGAGTATATAAAGTCTTGAGTACTAAATCAACACCCTAAACATTCATCACAAATGGAACATTTCTCTGAAATGCTATTCCAAAAAACCTCAAGAGCACGAAGCATAATCATGTCAAAAGGATGTTCTCAATATGTTATAAATCACATTATTATATTACATCGACGTTAGCTTCCCTCTTTGAATCTCTGTCTTATTTCTGGCAGCCCTGCATTTACTTATTTGTAATTGAATGCTGTTTTCCTAAAACGGCATTTTTTTCTTTAATAATCTCAATATACAAATAAAGTTGTTATTGTTGTCCTCTTGTATCATGATTTGTATAACTGACTTCCCTCCATACCCGAGGTCTATGGTGTTAGGTTGTTTCCAACACTACGGTCCGTAAAAGCCTCCAAGTTATTTTTTTTAACTCCTTAAAGCATTGATGAACCAGATTGATCCATGGACAATGTAGAGCTGCAGCCCGCACCCGCATTGTGGCCCGAATGTGGAGTGCTGCCGGGTTTCCCGATTCTGTTAGGTTCCCTGGATGAACGAGCCCCATTTACAACTGAAGACTTGCAGCATATCATCCCTTTCAACTTTTCCCTGAATCGCTCATTCAAAAGCGAATAGACAAAAGGATTGACAGCAGAATTAAACATGAACATCGTGTCGGCAATCGCGTACGAGGGAGGACCAAACATGAATATATCATAGTAGCTTAAAACGTAAACGAGTAAGCCACTCTTTGAGGTATGTTTTGTCAATTTAGGGTTATGTCATCTTCATTTATGATAATAACGATGTTTTTGAAATTAAAACTCATTTTTGAAGTGACACGTGGTTTCGCAATGCTAGGTCAGTGTTTCTCAGTAAGAATTTGTTTGCGTGCCTACAGGGGTTCCCTGATCTTTTGTTAAGAGTGGCTAGTTCCAGTTCACTTCATGATGTAGAACTTTATAGAGTGCACAATTTGCATCTTTTAGCTGCGTTGGAGTATGACCGTGCTCTGTTGTGGATTTCCCATCTGATCGTGTAGTCTACTTTGGCTTTCTTTAACTCCCATACATGTTTCCTGAGTTCAAATTAGTTGCTGTATTCTTCCCTACTAAACAATTGTTTATGGTGTATGGTTACACTATATACAATTCATTTACTGTACAATAAAAAAATATGCACTAATAAAAACCCATTTTCCGCGAATGCAGTGTATCTATTTTATAAATTCGAGATTGAACAAGGGCTTGAATTTAAGCGAGTTAGCTTCTCTAAGGCTACAAAGTAGCCTGTTCTAGAAGGTTGCACCACTGTAACTAAAAATATTTTTGAGATAGTTGTTGCGAAGAGAACAATTAGTTTGTTCAGTTTCGGAGTCTGTTAAAGAGTAGCGTGTTACATTTCTTTCAGTTAGTTCAAGAACCGGTATATAAAGCTCTATGAATTTGATTCCGGGTGTTAGTACAGATCTTTCCATCCGAGTTGTTAAATTGGCATCAGCATCATGACTGGAAGAAGTTAACACCAGTGCAGTTTTTGTAACCTGCGCAATAGAGTTTTGCCGTACTTTTGGTAACCCAGATCCAATTGTATTAGTCAAAGTGAGAACGAATAAGAGAAGTATAGATGGTGAAAAAAAAAGGATTTGATTCATTTCATTACTCCAATTCCGAAGGCGAAATGTTTTTTACAAAGTTTGTCGATTTGTGGGTAGAGGGTAGGATGGTGCCTGTAAAAAGTGCGGACGGAGTTACCGTATAGTTCGCTTTTCTTGATGAAGTGAACGCTCGTTTCATAAGTTGTGTACACCTTACGGAATGTTCTACTTCGTATTTTTAACTTTTATTCAAACGATCTGCACACGGACTTCAAGTCCTCCACTGTCAAATTACTCCTGTCCCTCGCATCATGATATCGCACGATCCTTAACGTAAACAATTATTTAAAAATTACTGACGGCTAGAGAACAAGTTGGCTAAATTGTTTATTTATATGTAGTATATAAATCTGCAAGCTAATGGTTGGCGGAAATGACAAAAAAATCACTTTTTGATTATTCTCAGAATCATGCAGGGTAAAAAGGTTCTGCGCCCTCGTGCGCTCAAATGTTTTCCATATGAATCCAATCGGAAGTTATTGTTTTCAATCATAGTGTGTTTTATTTTTGGCTCCTCGTTAACTCATGTTATTCACAAAGCCCAGTTAAACAACATTTGCACATGCCTAACAAATTTGACATCCGACATTAAACCACATGACAGCGTTGAAAATTCGCTTAACTCAGTAATGCGTGCGTCAGCCGAGAATAGACCCTTCTCCAAAATGGCGGCCGAAAATTCAAGTAAGTGAAAATTAGCTAAAATTAAAAACGTATACTAGCACTATAAAGAACACCTTTACTTTAGTAACATTGCAGAGTTTCAGCATTTCAAGTGTAATATCAGCTGAGAAAATGTAGGTTAAATATTGAGATATTTACAGAGGTTTGTATGACTGGGGGTATGCATTATACCCCCAGTCATACAAACGTCTGTAAATTTTTCAATTTTTAACTTACATTTTCTCAGCTGATATTACACCTGAAATGCTGAAACCTTGCAAGGTTACTAAAGTAACGGTGTTTTTTCTAGTGCTGGTATACGTTTTTAATTTTGACTAATTTGAATTTTCGGCCGCCATTTTGGAGAAGGGTCTATTGCATCAGTTTCTTTAATTTTTGCTTTCAAACTTGCGTCGAAAACAAAAACACACCAAACAAATGTTAAACAAAGTAAATTTTGCAAATGGACAACACCAGTTTTCGACAGCTTGAAATATAAACTAAACAAGACGATGGCTTGGGATGACCATGTTCCAGCCATATCCACTAAAATCAATCAAAGACTTGGTTTGCCGGCTGAAACGAATAAGTCATTTGCTGCCACTTAAAACGCGAATTACTCTGTACAACAGCATAGTGTGCCCGACGTTAGATTATGGCGATACTATCTGTGGTGATCAGGGCAATGCTACTCTTGGCTTATGAATGAATTGTAGCTGCTGCAAAACAAGACTGCCAAATTGACCAAGTATTTACTCTTCCACAGAGGCATTAATAGAACATTGTTGACCAACACACTTTAAACATTGTTTCACCGCTGTGTCTTCGTTTTGAAATATGTAAATAGCATCATAGATTTTAAATTTGATACAAAACGAAGCAGCGACATCCATGCTTATAATTCTGGTGGAAAATCCAATTGTTACTTACCGGGAGGTAGAAGCAATTATGGAAATCAGGGCCTATCTGATTATATTAATGAATAACAAAATAAAATAGTCTTGACAATTCAATACGTACCATGAGGTCACTTTTACCTTTTAAGTAAGCCTTGAAGACCGCAGTTTTTAAAATCGTTTTTATCCTGTAATTTCACTGAAAATTTTTATCTTGTATTCTTCAACTTTTAATATTTTCAGCGATTTGAAATGTAGCATTCTTTTTTCTCACTGAATAACATCTTTGATGATGTGAGCTCCCAGGCTAAATATTATTATTATTATTATTATTATTATTACTAGTATTAGTAATAGTATTAGTATTAGTATTAGTATTAGTATTAGTATTAGTATTAGTATTAGTATTAGTATTAGTATTAGTATTAGTATTAGTATTAGTATTAGTATTAGTACTAGTATTAGGTCTAGCCGATTAGTATTAGTATTATTATTATCATTATTATTATTACGTCACGTTTACACACTCTATTTGAGAAAATGCTTTAAGGCTCTTTTCCACTGCTGTATGGTTGTATTCCGTACAAATGTTTAATAAAAAAAAATCAATTCCTGAAAGTTCTGTTATCATGACTGCATGAGATAGAAATTGTGCTGTGTATTTTGAAGAGGGAGTTATCAAGCAGACGTTTTAATTTGAAAGAAAAAAATTAAAAAAAACTAGGGAGGATGCCTTATCAAACCCAGTTATTGACGTTCTACTGTTACTTTATGTTAAAAGCGATTACACAGGACAGGACTTAACTGTTTGCTGGAAATTAGTCATTCTCGTCCTCCAGAGGTCGCGCTCCCGATG
>JAHPZR010045241.1:0-12500 GCA_019787425.1 Platygyra sinensis | reverse complement strand
GTCACGTAATCGGCGTTTCGTTTTCCTTATGTAGAAATCATTACAATCCCAGCAGTTTGCTCTGTACACTACTTTTGACCTGAAGGAAGGAGCTATTTTATCTTTGTAAGGTAAAAAAGACTTGATTCTTCGGGTGTTCTGAAAAAACTATTTTCAACGTCAAAATTGGCAGTGAGAAACTTTATCTCTATTATTAGCATATTCTTGTCGTTTTAAAAACAAATCTCATTTTCGTAATATTTGCGCGCGTTGTTAATGTTTTAATTTAGTTTTTTTTTTTAAATGTTACCTTAAATAATGAACTTTTATTTGGTTGAAAATTAAAAAAAAAAATAAATAAAATTTGGCCAAAAAGCGCGGCAAAGGTTTGAAGTAACCTCAAAAAATTTAAATGTATTTTTATAATGTGGACTAATGAGATTTGGACAGAAAACTAGAATCTGTGAGAAAAGAACTAGAAATATATAAATAAATGAAACATAAACGGCTGCTGTGCAAAATGTCAAAATTTGTGATTGTAACGTAAAAATCTAAATATTCCTATCATTTTATAACAGTAACGATATTTTTTCATTTGTGGTAATAAAGTAAAACGCTGGGAGACCGCTAACGTACGAAGGATCGCCTGGAGACCCTGCAGCAAAATGGTATTTCTAACGATTGAGCCTGCGAATTAGGTAGAAATAAATATTTTGTCGGCACGTGATACGACAAGACCTGGGCCTTATGCCGAGCGTCATGGGTAATGACGCAGTGGTATATAAGAGGGAGTATAGCACGTGGTATCCATCTAGGCCTTCGAAACCAACCGTCGACCTTTGGCTGATGCCAAGCTTCTTTATAGTTTATTTATTTTGTTTGAATTGTAAAGCCTCGTAGGATGGGCTGCTAACTGCATAGAGTTTGGGCTAAGGTTCCCACCCAGATTTCCTGTCGTATTTTTCCCCAAAAGGGGTTTTTTGGCAGGTTTTTTCTGTCCTCCGTCTAACCGTAATAGTATCTTTGTAAACAGTTGCCCAGCTCTTTTTATCTCGTCTTGTTAGAGTCGAGATGTCAGTGCCCTATACCCTATATTGAGTGTGTAAAGTTTTTGCTTTATACGAGGATTGTGCCGGTATGGATTGTATATGGTATTGTGGATTGTATATGTGTACGCCTCGGTTGGTTCCCGGCAGGCATCCCAAAATAAACTTATTTGGTTTACACTACTGTGTTATTTGTTGTGAAGTGGAGACAAAATCTACAGTCTATAAGAGGTCTGGCAGAATGGATATAAAAAGGTTCGATGGTGTCACCAATTCTCCAATGTGGGAGATAACTGAAAACGAAAATAAAAAAATCGGAAGTGAGATCAGCCAAACATAAGGCACAATGCTAGTGGTTGTTTTAGTTTTGAAACGACGTAATGTTTGAAAAAAATATAAATAACTGGTGCAAACTGCCCATTTTCATCGCGTACAAATACAGACACGTCGCACAACGAGACAATACATTACAACACAGGCTCCCCAAGCTCAAAATACGTGGTGTGTGCGCCAGCTTGTGTATATATAGAGAATTGTATGGACCTGTATGGGATTGAATCAATGTACAGAGGTTTGTATGGGAAAATCAAATGTGTCGCAAACTTTTCTCTTGTGCTAATTTTAAAGCCGTTCTGACGCCGTTTAGTGAAATTATTTGAAACCGTTACTCCTCCTTCATTTGAGGTAGGAAAACTTTATTTCAAATGAGATAGTTTTTTACCATCGGTGATTTTCCCATACAATTCTTTATGTACACAAACTGTCACGTACACCACGTATTTTGAGCTTGGGGAACCTGTGATTACAACGACTTTGTTTCAACATTTTCTATATAGCTTTCTCAACTATATTCGTGAACCCAAGGAACGATGAAAACAGGGAGTCTAGTCTTGTAAACAAAGTTTTTAAAAACTTTATTCTGTTATTCTTTCTTCATTCCTACCTTCAGCTTTCGCTTTGTGAGCTTCCCTCTGCTACCAAGGGGACAAGTGACCGTGTAGTATCGTTCAACGGCGATGGCAACCAGAGTGACAGACGAGGCAGCGGCTCCCACCCATGCCACGTTTCCACCTGTTAAAAACCTGCATAACCATGTACCAACGGTCCCGTCTGGGTGGGTGAAAGCTCTCTTTAAGATATGATTTGGAGCTACAAACGCCGCAAACGTGATATCTGATATTGCTAGGTTCACAAGTAGATAATTGATGGGATTCCTGTGGAGTTAATTAGTCTTGGTTCAGCAATAATAAGAACAAGACAAGATAAAATTTAAGAATAATAATAGGAAGAAAACAAGACTTTTAAATTTGAAAAAAGACATGTTTCGGCAACTCCTGTGCCATCGTCAGTTTACGGATGGAATTACAATGATGAACAATATATAGCGGAAAATTAGAATAACAATGGTAATAATGAAACTACTTATACAGCACTTATCCAGTCCTGTTCTAAAGACAACAAATGTATGAAGTTTAAGTCTGTAACTAACAATTCGGAGAAGTCTGATATGTGAGGTGCTCGTAGTGTCGATATGCAACTCAAGAGAACAGGAATGTTACGATATTAAAATCGCTTCCACTCAACCACAATCCGTTTCAACCTTGATGGTCTTGATGTTCAGATGGCCATATGTTATTTTTTTTTACATTCCCTGTAAAGATGTTTATCCGGCGCGAGTCATTATATTCTTAATTATATCGAGGAAACCACAAGAAAACCTTTGCTCCAGATAGTTTGGCATTTAGTTTCTCCCCAGCAACAGGGAGTAAGTGAGCAACAGCCAAAAGAATGTATTTTACGAGCAGTTTATAATTACTACACTAAAATTAGCCTTAAGATTGTTTTCAAGCGATAACACATATTAAAGTTAGAGTTATTAAGTCAGTCTAAGCTTACCTCATGTCTTTATTTACTTTTATAATAAAACAAACGAGGAGGTTTCCAGCAATGTCGATAATGATAAGGGTGGTGAGCATTGTCGCTACGGCAATGTCAGTAGCCATGTCTGAAGTCTGCTAATGTTTAAAGCCACCTGGCCTAACAAAGAAGGATAAAAAACGAACATGCATAACAACGCTTCTACGCTTATAAGTTGACAGGAACAACAATGCAAAGTAAAGGACTAATCATGTAGAAGATATTGAGAGCGAAGAAGTGCGAATATAGGCTGGGGATAGGTACTTTTATGGACCGTGACTGGTTGGGAATTAAAGCTAGGCTCAAGGCTCCTCGGGAATCTCGGGTGTAATTGTAAGCATATCATTATTATAAACACATTTAGTCTGGTCAAAATAATCAATAACAACCGTGCAACATATTGACAGTCCCTGATATTAAAGGAATAAATTGAATTGGTATCGAATGAGATATTCCTTTGCGAAAACGTCAAATGCTGCTAGGTTTCCATGACTATATTGCAATGTATTTTAACTCAATTTTGTAATTTGTCTTATGCCAAATTTCTAATATTCTAATTTATGAAAATCTTTCACCATTGAAGCAATATTTTTACATGTTTAAGCTCCTCGCAACCTAGGATTATTATAATTGTGCAAAACAATGTTATGGTAGCCAACTGCAATTTTAAATTCTAATCCCAAAGCCTTTTTAAATCTCGTTATACTTCTTCCATAGAAGATCAGGCCAAAGAAGAGTTGAGTGACGAGAACCAGTTTAAACTTGACCAGAATACACGACAGTCGACAAGAGACGTGAGGAGTGCATTTGAGTTTCCGGTAGGCCAGTCCAGTGGATTGAAATGCCCTCTTGTCAACTCACGTTTTTTGGTTTCGTTTGGCTCGGGCCGGCTGAAGACTGTCGTTTAAAGAGGATCAAAAGTCATCTTTTTGGACATGGTTTTTTTTTCTCATCAGCGACTATCAAGGACGATTGTTCACACCCATACTAACCTTCCTCCCCTAATAATGGCGCCCACTGACTCAGAACTTCGCTCTGTGATATGGTTTCAGATTTATTGTGACTGACATCCGTTGGAGTTTCTTTGCCGTAGCGCAATCGGGAGGTAACATGGTATTCCTTTACTTTATTTCAATTAGGTTTAAGTTATATGTTACTATGATCGACAAAATTTCCATTTTACGATTCACTGAAAACCTCTGCAATATCAGGAAAAACTTCTTTTGGCTCGGCGCTTTCAAATGGAATGGTAAGCGTTCAACTCATTGCTTTGTATTACTTAATCAATTTCTATGTATTTACTGTTCTAGCCGAGTCTAAATTATCATGTGACTTGAGTTGTTTACTCAGGGACTTACCTTCTCTTCCTACACAGGCCTTTAGCGTGTTCCCTCTTTTCGTAACATTGAATTATTCTCTGTTTTGACGAGTATTTTTAGTTTTAAAAGTGTTTCCCTGAAACATAAGTCTCGTCATATATTTGGAAACAGGCGGATATTCAAGTGGAACTGCCTTATATGACGTAATGAAAAGCTGAGTATCTGTGACAACAGAAGTGAATAAGACTGTGTTCTTGATGACACCTTGCAGTCTCCTCAAGGACATATGATAGTTATCGACGCTTGTAATACAAAGTACACGTGTGAAAGTCAATGTGCCACAAAATATATTAGTCTGCTTAAAACCTATGTCTTTTATTCGTGTAAGGGAACCGAGCAAGATATTGCGTTGTGTTGATTGATATGGAAAAAATTCCACTGTATTGAGGTCAACTGATAGACAGCGTCGGATATACAGGAAGCACTTCGATCACATGTTTTCTAAAGAGTTCCATTTAAGATCCTTTGTTCTTAGATATTTGTGAGAACATGTCTATTTTTAGCAAGCACTGTACTGACACAATTTATCTCTTTTACGATCTACTGTATGAGTTCATTATTTTAGTTCAATAGAAATTCAAAACTATGAATCACGCTTCACTATGTTATTGAGAATTACAGAAGGTCACAAATTATTTTGCATTGGGTACAAAAACACAATAGCCCTATTTCATTTTTGTTCAGAATTTTTTGGTAAAATAAGCGTTAAATATCACAAACTGACAAAGTATTGTTTTTGTTAGTGAGGAAAACCAATGTTTTTAAAGCGAAAACCGCAAAAACTTAACAATAAGCTGCAAGGGAAAAATTAATAAGAATAAACAAAACAGCATGACTGTCAAAGCTGTTGGTATCAGATCTGTCAGTGGAATACAAGACACCAAAACCAATAAAAATATAGACGTCCAAACGAATATCATTTACCTCCTCCACACTGTACTCACGGTGGATGAAAGACATCAAGCGAGTGAAACTAAGCAAGGCAGTCATCAAATTGATCTCAACAAATTATAACTTACCAGCGGATCTCCCAGAATCAACTTTTGCTGTTGAGTCTCGGCTGCAAGAGTTTGGTATTGTCATGATATTAAAATCAGGATGTATAGATTAAAATGATTTATTCTCACTAATTTGAGCACACTTCATTTGCTAAAATTGACAAGTCATATTTCTTGAGACTTCATTTTCGCGATTGTAGAAAATTTCATAAACCTTAAAGGCGATAACATTCATTGTGTTCATTGGTAATTTGGATAAATATTCACCCGCTCTCAACAATACGCAGCAGTTGTTTATTTGATTAGTATAGGGCTGCATGTCGAGAAAACGAAAACAGCGATTCGAAAAGAGAACGTGACGAACTGAGAGGAAGTAAAAAGAACGAAAAACATTTTGGAAGGCTTAAATGCCAATCCGTTTCCTAACCGACAAGTGACGGGATATAACATCTATGTTATTTCTTTTTCCTAACCGGATAGCACCTCGTCCACACAGATACAACTTTAAATTCCAGATTGACTGAGGCTGTTTTTGATTTATTCCTCAAGCGCCTTTTCATCCGGGCATCTTGAACGGACATTACTCAGAGAAAAAAGCTCAATATGTCGAGCCAGGGAAAGCGTTAAAGTGCACCTAGCACCAAAAATTTTTTTCGCTAAAATAATAAGGCTTATTTTGTGGAGTAATCTGGCGAAAATTCTTTTTTTGATTTGGTTAAATCCTCGAATTTTTATGCCCCGTCAAAACCGAGTTTCCAATGGTTCGCGACCGCGCATGGGGAATCTGGGGAGAGTGTAAGCCGAGAACGAACGCTTCGGCTGTCCCAGTAGGCTCGATTTCCGCCGCTCTCCCGTGTCTGGTCTACCCTCCCCGAGAAGAGTTCGGGGGAGGAGCGCGGGCTCCTTTCCCGGACAGCGGCTGGTAATCGAGCCTACTGTCCCAGTCAGGTCTTCTATTTTCCACGAGTGCAGTAGCGATTTCGCCGCACAAGTTTTAAGCTGGGACTGTTTTTAGTAACAATGTCTTCTACTTCATAGGATTCCGAAAAGAATGTTGACTCAGAAGACTCTGAAATTTGACATGAAGACATGAAGTAGGACTTAACTCGACGACGACCAAGATTTATTTGCTAGTCTTTGCTGAGCACCCAGCCGCCCAGCCTCTGGCCAACTAAGAAAAGACAACAAAATACCAGGAGGTAGAAGCTACTAAACTGATTCGAACGAGCTCTGAAGGACAAACTCGAAGGCAAAGATATGTAGAAGTCATAGAGTAATAAGATAATTTGTAGCGCGTGACGCGTGTTAGCAATATTTTCGCACCTTCTATCCTATCTCCCATAATATACCTTTGAACTAACATTCAAATCCATTCACTTTCTTAAAATTATTTAACTAATACGTTCATGATGTAGATCGGGGGCGGGGGGCTGGAGTGCCAAAACGCCCGCCATACGAATGTTTTTTTTAAACTTGATGTATCCTTTTAAGTATTAACAAAATGCTTTTGCAACAGAAAAACAGAGGTTTAATTGCCTTGAATAGGGTGTCATTTTTCGTGTTTGGGCCTTAAAAAGGGTATCAATTTTCGAAACTGAACACAGAAAGGCTGACCGTACGGTTGGGGTTAACTGTTTTTATCAATTTTCGCTTTCTTAGTCCTTAAATAAGGTCAGGGTTTAAGAACCTTCGCGGCACACCCCTATCCAAAATTCGTGGGAGTACTTCCCCCCCCCCCCCCCGGGATGTAGATCAACTGATTATCCGTCTTGACATAGTATTTGTATCCTTGCAATGTGGAAATAAATGCAGCGTCGCTTCCCTCCAAACATGAGCTAATGTTATTGTTGCAGTGAGTTAGAAGGTTGTCGAGACTCAAAGAAGAGTGACTTGGAATGGAATTGAGAATTGACCAAGGAAGGAGAATTAAGCATATAAAGGCAGAGAACATTTGCTCAGAAAAAATTCGCTCACTATTCTCCTGCCTTCTGTCTCTGTCGGCTGCGCTGACTGACTGCTGTTTCTCAGATTAGATCCAATAGCGGATGCATGAATCGATAGAGAAGCGGATTTTACCAAATTCGTTTTGCTTAATTCATGGACTCAGCAAAATCTCCTCCTCTTCGAGGCGTCGAACGAAATCATCTGGTTTGAAATTCATAGAACAGATCAACAAACTCCTAGACGGCTCTCACTATTAAATGCTTTGCACGTTTCGCTTTCACGAAATCGACCCATCGCTTTCTACGTTTCTTCGCTTCAAGTCGATCATCTCTAAATAAAATCGGTATGACATGAAGCGTAATATCTCCTGTAAGTTTGTTGAGTAGCTACATCCCCCTTACAATGCTCCTGGCTGGCAATTTTTCGAACTACTTTCCACAAAAACAAGTAAATATGCAAACTACAGAACGGCACGTCACATCCGGCCCTCGACCCATGCCCCGTTAAACTCGGTGGCGAACCAAAATGGCGGTTTCATAAAATTTCAGAATACGCCATCTCTAAAGGAGTTACGCCCTCACCAAAGGAGCTGCACTCTTTGCCACAAAATGCAAGAAATATTGAAATTCATAAAGCTTTCTAACTCAATAGTCCTTTTGTAATGAATTTCTGTTGATACTCTTTATTATTCTATTATATTGTTGTCGCAGGAACCTTGGTAAATCAAAACCCAAATCAAATCTTGTGACAAAACAAGTTCTGTAGTTTCATCTATTATGTAAATGAAGTTGAAAGTAAATGCTAATGAGCTTTTTCCTAATCGAGATGATTGGGAAAATAGTCGCACTGCTGCTAAGACATTGCAGATTATTTTAGCTTATTTCGCCTTGGATCGATCGCAGAATTATTAAATTTTGTTGATCTCTAGATAGCTTAATATTTGGAAAGGGAAAACTAAAAAAAAACGCTGTTTGTACAGTTTTAATTATATTCTCTCTGATGGCTCATGTACAGGATGGCAAATGATCGTGGCTCGCTTGTTTCTCGGCGACACTTTCTTGGTTGGCCGCTTTGGGATTTGTGTTTAGCTTTGGAATTTTCTTTCCAGTATTCATGGATTATTTTAATGAATCGAGAGAGGAAACAGGTAAGTTATGTTGAATATGTTGTCCCTTGTTTCTTTGTGGCACCTGAGTCCTATGAGCCATGGAACAATAAGTTAATGATAACTGAGTCAAGGTCACGACTGGTAAAATCCAACTCTGCAGTTAGCCTGAATAGCGCTCCAAGTAGCAATAACTCTTCGGGTAGCCGAAATGGCCATACAGTTAGCCTGAACAGTGCTCAGGTCAGATTGTTCAGTTTAATTAACCCCTAACTTAAACAGTTAGCTCCCAATTATGATATACTGGCACTTGAAAGCTCTCAATTATGGTAATGGTATTTATACTCATTGACTCTGATTGATTCATTAACTCATAACTTCACTGACTATAAATATTTTACTTTTAATAGTCTGCCTTCCTCTATATGTGTGACTGAGGTGTTAGAAATAACCAAGACACTTAAATCGGTTAATCACACGCAAAATATATATGGCTTTTTATTTATTATTCTGATTATTGGTTTGTTAATTTTGATTTTCAGTATTTTTTCGATGAGGCGGGGGGGGGGGGGGGGGGGGGGGGCGGAGCTGTGAGCTCCTTTGGCCACTACGCACTATTTCAAATTAATGCCTAGTGCACATGCCAGTTACTTTTCCTTTATTTTTTTTTACCTTTCTTTTATATTCTTGTAAATTAGTAGGCCTCCCTCGGTCGAAGTCGCCCATGGAAACTGTGCCCTATCACTGTCAGTTCGTAGTGCTTCGCTCTAAACAATGTCGTCTGTGGCTTATGAGGCCAATGCGGGAATGGCAGTCCTTGCCGCATGAGGAGCAGATGTAGGTAGATGCGGAGGAGTCAGTTGTTGTTTTCTTTTTTTCGCCAGGCCCTTTTTTCGATGGCTTCGTTGGTGATCATCTATTCAGCTTCCTTCAGTTGCTTATGGAGTAAGCAGCGCCAGCTGCTGCGGTCTGCCGCAATGTCCTCTCAGCACTCGGGGTCGATTTCCAAGGCTTTCATACCTCGTTTGCACACGTCCTTGTACCTCAGTTGTGGGCGGCCACGGGGTCGTTTGCCAACGGCAAGTTTTCCATAGAGGATGGCCTTAGGTATTCTGCCATCCTGCATGCAGCGTACATGGCCAATCCAGCGCAGACCGAAGAATGGTGTTGGTGTTACCAGACACCCTTTGCCAGTGCTGGCGTGAAGGCGGCGTCCCTCAAGACATGAAAGATGCCAAAATCGTAACCCTGTATAAGAACAAAGGGAACAGGAGCGACTGTGACAACTACAGAGGCATCTCTCTCTTGAGCATTGTGGGTAAAGTGTACGCTCGTGTCGTGCTCGCGCGCCGTCAGCAACTGGCTGAACGTGTCTATCCTGAATCCCAATGCGGTTTCCGCGTATTGTATCAATAAGTGTGAATAAGCTGAATAGAAATTCTTGGCGTAATCTGTCTTGCGACACTTATGAGACAGTTCAGTTAGACTCTTGGCGAGAAAGACAGCAATGCGATATTCTCTTTGCTTTTTTCATCCATTTTGCGGTTCGGTGTACTAGCACGCGATGATGTGACAACAGCAACTTTATTCACTTGTACTTGCAGCGGAGTACCTTTTTCTTTACTTGCTTTCTTCCTGAGTCAACATCCGAGTAGTTTATCTATAACAGCTTGAGTACACAGAACGACTGATGCACAAACGTCACCAGATCGACTTACACAGAAAATGCCTGATTAGGTTAACATAGAATTTATTATCCAACCTAAAGGATTTACTGTGGACACGCACCAGTTTTCTTGTGCTTCTGATTGGTTCATGAACAATAGAATTGCGCGCTGTATAAGATTCGGAACATGCAAACGAAATTTTATCAATGAGAAACTGATCAGTTCCATTGCAGCTTTTTCGCGACTAAGTGCAAAGTTCTCAGAGGCCAATTTTCCGCTTCAGTGACCAGCTGCAGTTTTCGATTTCGTTACAGTCGAATGGGTGAACGTTCAAGCTTGAAGACGGCGCCGAGCCTTGGAGAAGAGTGGATGTACATAAATATTGACTTCATATGTTATACTGAAAATAGTCCTTTTCAAAGTGGTGGATGAGGTAAAAAACGCCATGGAATAGCATGCCGAAAAGTAGGAAGCTTAAATTGGGTTCAATCACCATAAAAGGTTCTCTAATCTTATTAGGACACACAAAGTAAATTGCGCCGTGAATAGCTTACTGAATGAAGTGGGAGTGGAACAAAAAAGTCTTTTTTGCGTTTTGCAATCATTAATTTATCCGGGTGCGGGTTGCTCACTTGCTTACAACCATATGAATGAAAAAAAAGCAAAACAAAACAAAACAAAAATAACCCATGGACAGTCACTGACTGAGGAGCAATCACTGGAAAAGACTTTTAAGGAAGATACATGAAGAGAAACTATAAGATAACATTCAGTGAGTATTCTACTCTAACGATTAGTTTAAAACTATGACCTAATAAATAGCTAATAAATGACTAATAGATAATAAATAGCTAATAAATGACTAATAGATAATAATTATATAGCTAATAAATGACTAATAGCTATTGTAACATATGATGTAGCTAGCAGAGTCACGCAATCAAATTCAGTATACGTAAGCGTGCTCCAAATCTCGATAGTGCTCGCTGATGGCCTCAACAAATCGCTTTGCCAGAATTCTTTTTCGAGCGAGCGGCCATTGTCAGCGCGGGCAAAAATATTATATTTCGCTACAATGATGGATACAGAGACTCGGTCCACTAGTTCCAAAACAAACACAATTTTCCGGCCTTTTCTCGTGAGCTAGAGTTCTTAAATGAGGCAGGAAAAGAGAAAAACAACGGAAAAGGAAACTCAGCATCAGCGCCGTCACGATTCGCTTCACTGTCCGAAAGACACTGGTAAAACCAAACAAATTACAAACTGGTCTGTTTCAACCTTTAAAGGTAAGCTTAAGTTTTACCGTTATAAAATTGTTAAATATAAACCTCGAGCTTTCAACAGAAAAATTGAAATAAAACCAATTCCTATTTTGCTTAATATTTCGCTTACCGCAAACAATCACTTCTGATATTGTTCAGTTGTATTTTTTTCGCGTCGATTTTCAGGATTTTATGTACAACTCCATCGGCTATGTTATAAAACAATTGGTTCATGCTTTTAGCTCTGCACTATCGAGTTATGGAGCACTTGGGAAGTTTGGAGAGCACTCAAGAAGCTAGAGTTGCCCTCGGCTATCGCCTCGGGCAACTCTTACGCTTCTTTCGTGCTCTCCAAACTTCCCGCATGCTCCATAACTCGATAGTGCACGCTAAAGCATGAACCAATTGTTAAATAAATAGGTAATAAATGACCAATAGATAATAAATAGGTTATAAATGCAACAACTGATTTGTTCGTTTGCTTGTTTGATTTTCTTAGCTTGGGTAGGTTCACTTGCCATGGCACTCACGAATTTTTCTGGTTTCATATCTGGAGCCCTCCTTAAAAGATTCAGTTGCCGTGTCACCACTATACTCGGGGGATTGTTGTGTTCGTTAAGTCTCGGCCTCTCCTCCCTGGCGACGAATATTCTTACGCTCTATCTAACCTACAGTGTTCTATATGGCCTGGGCACTAGTTGTGTGCTCTCTGCAAGCCTCAACATCAGATCAGCAAGTACTTCAAAAAGAGGCGATCAATGGCGACTGGGATTGTTACTTACGGGCAAGGAGGAGGGGTCCTTATCCTGGGTCCTCTTTTGCAGATCATGGTTGACGCCTGTCGTTGGCAGACCACCTATCAAATAATGGCCGGCGTGGTTTTATCTCTGTGTCTATCTGGACTTACCTACAGTCCTAATGTAGAGAATGAAGATACTGATAATGCTGTTGATGCTACAGTTGTGGAAGTAGACGCGAAGACAAGCGGTACCGATGTTTCTTTTTTTATTATTATTTTAAGATATTCTACTTACAAAAAACGTCCTTACTTAAATTCACCCACAATGGCTTACACTTACTTAGTTATATTTTTTTATTCTATAGTATTTCATCTCGAATTTGTAAATGATTTTCTGGTATACATTCGCCGTTGATTTCGGACCACGCTTTCAGAGTATCTACATAAAACTCTGACAGTCAAAT